>JAHWFO010030346.1:732428-807283 GCA_023313115.1 Rhysida immarginata | reverse complement strand
CCACATTAAGGGAGGGGAGGACTTTAATTGGAGCAAAAAGGGAGGGGGAGGACTTTAATTAGAGCAAATTGGTCACCCCCTCCTCATTAATATGCGCCTATTTGGGGACTTAATCTACTTACGTTGGTTGCAGAATTTTTTATCTGATCGATCTTATTTTTTTATATTTTTTGGCAATTTTTCCTCTACAATTAATCTATTGTAGTTGGAGTACCCCAAGGATCTATTCTTTCACCTTTATTATTTTGTTTATATATCAATGATCTTCCATTATCTGTTAACTCCAACTCATCTTTGAAAATTATTCTGTATGCCGACGACGTTGTTTTTAGCTGCATGTATCCTCATGATCACTCTCAATTTATACAGGGTGTCTCAGAATTCATTGTACAAACTTCTAGGGGAGTTAGTATGGATGATTCTAAGCAAAAACGTTCATATGGGGTCCAAAGAGAAGTTTCCGAGTTACACAGTCAAAATGTTAGTTAGTTACACAAGTGCTAGTTAGTACTCACAAGTGAGCACGTGTTATGATTTTGAATGAGTAACTCGGAAACTTCTTTTTGGAATTCGATCAAATTTTAACGGTATACACAGTCTTATGTAACTTATTATTCCCCCAAATTTCATTAATGTAGGCTTTACAGAACCTGAGTTATTAACTTATTGATCTTGGTGGCGGCATTTTTATTTCTGTTCATATCTCAGTTATCGTTCAAATTCGGACCCATGTTCATATGAACTTTTTTGCTCAGAATCACCCATACTAACTCCACTAGAAGTTTGTAAAATGAATTATGAGATACCCTGTATATTTGGTCTAAAAAAATTGCTTATCAGTTAATATGGAAAAAGCTAAATCCGTGATTTTTTATCAACGCAAAAAACAATGCCCCCAGTTCTCTTTCTCTTTATTACAGCTTTTTGCAATCGATAAAATGTAGTTTTCAATTGAAAAAATAATCTTTTCAAATGAAAAAATAATCTTTTCAAATGAAAAAATGTGGTTTTCAAATGAAAAAATGCAGTTTTCAAATGAAAAAATGTGGTTTTCAAAATAGAAAATGCAGTTTTCAAATTAGAAAATAAATAGAAAAAAAAATTCATAAAATATAAGTCAAAGAAACAAAATAATTTACATAATAAAATAAAGAAAGCGTCCCAGTTAGCCCTAAAGTTCTAGATTAGGAGCTTTAGTTAGCCTCGCTCTCCCTTACCCTCTAGTGGCAATTATTTGTATTACATAAACGGCGACGAAATTAAGCAGACGACGGGCAAGATGAGCTCAGCGAACGTGTAACTCGAATATAGGCCAAAATACATACTGTAAAAAGATTTCCACAATTTACATACAATTAAAACATTAAATTTTTTACATGTAATTATGGATAATGTTCCATTCCATAAAACTAACCAAGTGAAACAGCTAATTGATGATCACAGCTGCCAAGTAATTTATCTACCGCCGTATAGCCCGTTCCTAAACCCTGTAGAGGAAGCAAACTAAAATTGCTTGTGCGCTGCGAACACGCGCCTTTTCAACTGCAGCAGCGCAAATTACCCCCCGCGACTGCAATGGTTGGGTCGTTCATAGTCGGCAGTTTTTAGTACCGTGCATTCAGCGTACTGAAATTTTAAATGATCTTCCAGACATTCCTCAAAATGATAATGATGATGACAATGAATAGAAGAGAATAGAATTTGTGTGTTTTACTGTATGTTTCTTATTGTATACAGCTACTATATTTACTCCTTGTAATACGGAGTAATATCCAATGTTTTTATATAGTTTTACACTATATCTACAGTAATTTGTATAATAATCTTTAATTTTATAATACTAATATTTATATAATAAAATTTTGTAATTTACTGTACTATAACAATATATATAATTAAATTCTTTGGTTTCTTTGACTTATATTTTATGAATTTTTTGTCTATTTTCTATTTTGAAAACCACATTTTTTATTTTGAAAACTACATTTTTTCATTTGAAAACTACATTTTTTCATTTGAAAACTACATTTTTTCAATTGAAAAGATTATTTTTTCAATTGAAAAGATTATTTTTTCAATTGCAAACTACATTTTACCAATTGCAAACTACATTTTATCGATTGCAAAAAGCTGTAAGTAGCGGAAGAATGGAGCTACTTATTGTTTTCACAATGTCCGTCTGTCTGTCCGTCCGTCCCCTTCATAATTTCCGCATTTTTTGAGGTAGAAGGTTGAAATTCAGAATGTAGCTTATTATGGGCATGGGCACCTTCACTATTTAATTTGGTTTGGATTGGCCCACTGGGGTCGGAGTTTCGGGGGCGGAAATTAGAGGGGACCAAAAGGTCTACGCGTATTTATGCATTTAAAGGAGTGAAATTCGGTATGCAGATTCCTCCAAGCAAGATCAACATTACTGTAAAGTTTGGGCAAAATTGTTTCAATAGGGTCGGAGTTGTGGGGGTGGCAAGCACTTGGTCTTAGGAAATTTATGGCAACATATAGGGTTCGATCGAAAATGATGAGAAAGTAAAGAAGATAGGGTTCATAAAGTAATCAGGTCACGAAACTGTGGATGCAAAATCAATAAAAATAAAGAAAACACTTTTCCACAAATTAAAGTGGAAAAGATAGGGTTCTTTTATATTTTCTAAATACAAGGTTCGAGAAAATCAATTTTTGTTTAAAAAATCGGGGGGGGGGGGTTAAAAAGTGCAGATAAAGGAATAAAAAAAAATAGATGAACTCAGGGCTTCCGCTATTTTCCTATACCTTCCTCGGGAGGCTTAATTTCTTGTTATGATTATATTCGGCTATTAACTGTTTCTTCCTTTGTTTATTTAGGGATTTTAATCTCCCATGATCTTTCTTGGGATCTACATATTGATTCCCTATTGTCTAAGTTAAATAGAAAGCAAGGCATCATTTCCCGTTTATGTTACCTTCCCCGTAAGATAATTCTCCAACTTTACTATGCTTGGATTCAATCTACTTTATGTTTTAATATAATGGAATCGTCTACTTCCCATAATCTCTCCAGAATTTTCAAATTGCAGAAATGGTTTCTCAGAACTTTATTTATCCTCCCCAAACATTCATCTGTAACATCTTTTTTTTAGAATTAGGTATTTTGACGGTGTATCAATTATATTTCATGCGTGTTTTTAAACTTTCCAACTCTTTTATTATGTGCCTCACCTATAATAACAACTAATAACAACTCTAATTAGCGTTAACATACTCGACCATGAGGATCATTAATTCCTCCTTTTTCCAATCGTAACTATCGTCGCTGTTGTCTGACTTTATAGGTGTAAAATGTTGGTCTTCTCTTCTTCGGAGCTGCGCTCATCTGATTTTCGAGTTTTTTTACAAGCATATAAAACGTTACGCTCTCTGTCTTACCCCAAAGTTTCAGGTTCCATTATAATTGACCACTTTTATCCTTTGTTCGTTATACTTGTTTTTTTACTACAGTTTCCGTTAAGTTGCTACTCTCCGTGTTGTAATTTATCTGACTCGCATATCTTTTTCTATAATCTTTTATCTAGTTATTTTTCCTACTTTTATTTTCGCTTTATTCTCTGTTTATTTTATTTCTTATTTTTGATTTTTTTTTCGTTTTTCTTGTTTATTTTTTTGTCTTTACTTCTATTGTTTATAATTTTGTTTCTCTATTTTGTTTACCATTGTAATTGTAATTTTTTTCTTTGTATTTTTTTGTGGCTCCCTGTGACCTTCTCTCGGTCTATCTTGACCATAGTGGTCCCAGAAAGTCCGCTTTCTGGCAGCATGTAACAGCTGAACATTTTGTAGTGCAAAAGCATGAAATTCGTTACATTTTAGATGAAAATTATAGCATATTTGCAATTCAGCTCTTAAAACCTCAGTCTTCATTCTTTTCCTTTCTTTTGTCCACAACTGTTCTATTATACTAAATTTATTAATTACACAGAGGCCCCTTACAGAGTATTCTAATTATATACAGTATAAATACGGCAACACATTTTTTGTTATGCACTTTTACCTGTGTTAACGTGGACGAATACGCATGAAACTTATGGTACCCGATCATTTGGTTATGTCCGTCGATCAAATTTTAACGGTATACACAGTCTTATGTACCCTGTTATTCCCCCAAATTTCATTGATCTAGGCTTTACAGAACCTGAGTTATTGTTGATCTTGGTGGCGGCATTTTTATTTCTGTTCATATCTCAGTTATCGTTCAAATTCGGACCCATATTCATATAAACATTTTTGCTTAGAATCACCCATACTAACTCCCCTAGAAGTTTGTACAATGAATTCTGAGACACCCTGTAAGTGCATGGTATAATTATATAATGTAAAACATTAATGGGATTTTACTGCCGAAAACGTGGACCGTACAGAAATTCTTCTCTTTACCATCCTAATCTAATGAAAATCAAGATGGGTATTAGTGATGGGCGATACTTTGGTATCGCATATTTTATAGTCATCGATACTATCAGAATTTTCGCATTTGATATTATCCGATATTAGAATTTTTATGTCTCCTCATAAAGCAGAACAGAAACCTGATATGTATGGAATAAACTTTTTAATATGCGATACTTATATCAAATATTGCCCATCGCTAAAGAGTATCGCATTTTATACAAGTAAAATATTCATTTAAAAAGACATACAAAAAAGAATAATTTTTTAGATCCATACAATGTTTGCTTAGTAGAAAGAATTAAACGGATTTGCCTCATAATATACACAAAAGATTTGTTATACAAAATAACCTCCTGAAAACATTTTTTTTTTTTTTTTTTTTGCATTAAACGAATTATAATGCCGAAAACATCTCCTTACGTCGAATGTCCAAATGTCAGTGAAATGCAGGTGTTTCTCCATCGGTTAAATGCCCGTTCGGTCTATGTCCGTCGGTCAAATGACCGGGTACCGAAACTTACATGGTTGGAAAGTTCCTATGCTCTAGATGTGCACTACATATTTTGTTTGCGTCTTTGTTCACGTTAACATAGGTTAACATTTCAAAAAGGTAGCATTAAGGAACAGGTTGTGCACCATACTTGTTAACGCATGTAGCATTGCCTTTTTTATTGTTTTTTTTTTAAATAATAAATATCAAATTAACTCAAATCATTGTTGATGTTCATTTGAAAGCATTAGAAAACCGTATAACAAATACTCTGAAGCTTTTGAAAGTCAACGAACTGATTTCAGAACCTGAAGGTCCCCAAGTATAATATAGTACCTTTAATGTACCTATACATTATTCCATTGAAACAACTGCTTAAAAATTGCTATTAACCAAATAGTCAAAATATTTCTATAATAATTAGGTAAGCATTTTATGTATTTTTCGTCGTTTTCTAAGATATTTTAAGGTTTTTTCATACACTTTGAAAGTAATACTTTTAGTTCAAAATAAAATAAAAACCAATTTTTAAGTTTTTGATTTTTATTTATTTTTTAAAAATTTTGTTAACACTCTTTTAGTAACAAAAAAGTTATCGATTTTTGGTCCGAAACAGACCTTAATTTTCCACAGTGGGACGGGGGGAGAGACGCAGAGATAGGGAGGGACAATTTAGCTTAAATATAAATATTATATTCGATGGATATATTAAAGGATACCTTTAGATTGCTTTACATATTATTCCGAGAAATTTTCAAAGTTATCATTGCGGAGAAATGAATCGGGAGTGTCAGAAATGGGGCACTTTACCTGAGCAAATTCGCACATCCCCTACGAGCTCAGCATTTAAAAAACTATTAAAATTCTTACTTCTAACTAACAAATTACCTACTAACATCTTTTAAACCTCTTTTTTACTACTTATAATAGCCCTTTATTTACCCGTTTATTTTTGTCTAATATTTATTTTCTCTGCATAAATAAACCTTACTGGAAACCTCTTTCTGCAACTTTCTGAACCATTCTTGGTCCAGCTTGTCCTCCATAAAAAAACTTTAATAATAGTTATAAAATATTTTTTTCTCTTTTTTTCCTTTTTCCCCATTTATCTCTGTAATCCATGCTATATTCTGTATTATAATACTAACTGTAATTTAATGCCCCCTCCAGAGACCACACATGTCGGCCCGCTGGCCATACAGGCTCCAGAGAGGGTTCATTGTAAGTGTTCACCCTTTTTAAATAAATAAATAAATGAATAAATAAATAAATCAATCTATTTTTTATTCTTCAAAGTTTATTTATTATTTCCGACTGTAGTGAACAACCATACAAAATTAAAGCTTTCAGTAAATCATCATCCGCCACTTACAAGGACTGTTTAGCCGACTTCAATGTGGTTAATTTGGAGGAAGCCATCATATTCCTAAAAGAGAAACAACAATGGAAATATGCTAAATGAATAGGTCGTTAGCATCAATGACGTACATTAAAGATAGACTCCGAATCCTATTGTTAACAGCGGCAAAAAGTGAAGCAAATTGAGCCATGATAGTTCTGGGCAAGAGTGAGCCGTGGAGTAATTACTTGTCTGGCTGCTTTCTTTTTGAAGATTTTGGGCCCGAGGAATAATTAATTCAAAACCATTATTCCAAGTTGTTCTGCGTACAACTGTACAAACAGACAAGAAAAAGTATCAGGAATCATTTTCCACAAAAATAAATCAAAATTACGTAACTAAAATGAAAATACGTTACTGAAAGACAATCGAAACGAAATTGAAATTGAAACCATGATCGAAAAATTGTTTATAAAATATAATAAAATACTTCAAATACAAAGTAAACGAAAAGATAAACTTATCACTCCGTGATCGGCGTGTGAAAGAATTATTAAATAGCTACTCTCGTGTTTAGCCATGTGTTTTGCATCATCTTCATTCACTTTCAGCCATGACAGTTCTGGGCATGGAGCTTCCCAATTTGCTTTAAGTTACAACAATAGGATTCGGAGTCTATCTTTAATATACGTCATTGGTTAGCATCCAGTAAGTCGTGTCCTAATTATCGTGGTTACAATTTTCCCGCCAGATGGAGATAGTGGAGCTATTAGCGATAGGCACTTTACTTTCGACCCAATCTTCTCCGATTATCAAAAATAACTTTTCTGCTTTCCATAACCGATGTTCTTGAACAAATAGAGTTCCTTCTACACTAAATAATCATGGGATGATGGCGCAATTAATTCGTATAACTATAAAATATTCAGGGAAGCGACGTTTTTCCGCCATTACAGCTTTTCATGAGAGAGATGAGGAATGCCACAATGAGCATGCGCGCCAATGTCGTGTTAGAGAGCTAACACGAACCACAGCCTACATGACTAGAGAAGGCTATACACGAACACGGACGAAAAAACCCCGTGCTCCGTGCTAGGCGTTTTGCAACACGGGACACGGTTCATGCAGGAAGTGACATCAGACTTTTAGCAACACGACACGCTTAACACGACTAGCACAGAGTTTTTGAATGTAGCTTGTGATTACTTGGACGTTTATGATTTGTATTGTTTTAGAGCTAACAATGCCCCTTAACAATGGTTTCCCACCATTACGGATTTTCATGCGAGAGATGAGGAATGCCACAATGAGCATGCGCGCCAATGTCGTGCTAGAGAACTAACACGAACACGGACGTAAAAAGCCCGTGCTCCGTGCTAGGCGTTTTTCAACACGGGACACTGTTCGTGCAGGAAGTGGCATCAGATTTTAGCAACACGAGACGCTTAACACGACTAACACGGAGTTTTTGAATGTAGCTACTGAGCTACAATGGGACGAGGCAAAAATGTCACAGATTATGAAAAAAGTCAAATGGATGCCTTTCCTAGCCAAGGAAAGTCCGTACGTGAGATTGCTGCTTTTGTCAACTGACCAAAATCGACAGTTGCTGATTACCTGAAATCAAAAAAGTTCAGAAACCACCAAAAAATAAAACAGGGCCGTGATGTGCGGCGCATTGTCAACGCAGCATCCAATGAATGCACATCTGTAAGGCGAATTCGAGCTGAATTGGACCTTCCAAGTAGTAGTTCGACAATGTACAGATCCATGAAAAATTCATCAGTACTGACACATGGACGTTTGCGTTCCATTCCACCATTAACAAACCACCACAAACGTGGCAGATTGACATGGGCTAGAACACACATTCCTGGACCGACGAATGGTTGGAAATTTTATTCTCAGACGAAAAAAAATTCAATTTCGATGGACCGGAAGGGTGGGCATGCTATTGGCATGATTTGAGAAAATAACCGAAGACGTTTTCAAAACGGTAAATGGGTGGCGGATCATTGATGGTGTGGGGAGCATTTCGCTTCAATGGAACGTCAACATTGGCGTTTATTTCACAAAGATTAAATTCAAAGGGGTACCAGGAGAACTTGGAAGAACATTTTTTGCCTGCAGAAGCAGTTGTCTGTGGAGAAAACTGGCGTTTTCAACCAAATAATGCACCAATATACAATTCAAAGGACACCAAAAAGTGGTTGGAATCACATAAGGTTCAGGTTTTGTCGTCGCCATCCAGAATCCCAGATATGAATCCAATCGAGAACTTGTGGGGCATTATGGCCCGGCAGGTGTATAAAAATGCACGCCAATTTTCATCAGTTTCTGAATTGAAGTCTGCAATCGAGGATGCTTGGTACTCTCTGAATCCTGGAACTCTTCAAGAACTCATTCAATCAATGCCAAACAGATTTTTTGATGTCATCAACAAAGGGAGAGGTCTCAGTGGACGTTAAATATTTTTATTATTGTTTAAACTGGTGCTAAATCGTGCCTGTCCGAATAAATGTGAAACAGTCAATTTCAATTTTTTTTCAAGTTTTCAAGTGTTTTTTTTTAATAACGAGTTGTTTATGTTTTTTGTTAAATTTAGAGAGCCTATAGTTCATTTGAAGCATTATCATTGTTGTAGAATTTAAATAAAGGTCAAAACCATTGACAATGTGCTATTTTTAAAGTGTCCGAATAAATTTGAAACATACTGTAATTGGAATTTCACCTGGTAGACTCATCATTTATGTATCGCATGGTTTTGGCTATAGATCAAGTGACAACTGCGTATACAATGGATTGTGGTGTATTGAATTTTTTGAAACCTGATGATATTGGCAGAGGATTTCCCTCCATTAAAACAGTCTGCTATGAGCATTTTGTGCAGCTAGTAATGCCACCTTTCGCTTCACAAGATCATTAGTTTAGATAGAAACATAGAAAGCGGCTTCTGTTAGAATACACGTGGAGAGGATGATACAGCGAGTTAGAAATTTTGATATCATCAACACGAAGACACCAAATGAAATGATTGCACACTGGTCAAAGGTGTGTACAGTATAACTGCCGTGTATTGCAAGCTTGCAGCCTCCTATAACCAATGATTAACCCATGACTGTTACGAAATGAAATAAATTATTACAATTAAGTCAGTGTTTTTTTATTTACAGTTTAATACTTGTTTTAAACAATAAATAAAATAAAATTCTTCTAACTTCGGAATTAATTCACTTAAGAAATTAAAATCTATTTGCACATCTGTATTAACTGATCTTTCATTGTGTAATTCATTAAAAATCCTTTTAACATTTAAAATATAAATAGTGAAAAGTAGTAAAGAAAATTCCACGGCCTGGACTCGACCAGGGGCTTCGGTTTACCGTCCCGATGTTCTAACCACTAAGCCACCGTGGACATGGAAGCTGTCGCTATCAAACATGTCCTATGTGCATAGGTTAAAGCGCGGCTCCTTGTTCGCAAGCCAGGACTATCTTTACTATTAAATGGCGAATAATAATATAATAATAATTGGAAAATGGTCCACGGTGGCTTAGTGGTTAGAGCATCCGGACGGTAACCCGAAAGTCCCTGGTTCGAGCCCAGGCAGTGGAATTTTCTTTACTATTTTTCACTATTTATTCATCAATATCGGAGGTAATGGCGTGAAAAAATCCTCCAAGGACCATTTTCCAATTATTATTATATTATTATTCGCCATTTAATAGTAAAGATAGTCCTGGCTTGCGAACAAAGAGCCGCGGTTTAACCTATGCACATAGGACATGTTTGATAGTGACAGCTTCCATGTCCACGGTGGCTTAATGGTTAGAGCATCGGGACGGTAACCCGAAGGTCCCTGGTTCGAGTCCAGGCCGTGGAATTTTCTTTACTATTTTTCACTATTTATTCATCAATATCGGAGGTAATGGCGTGAAAAAATCCTCCAAGGATCATTTTCCAATTATTATTTTAAATATACATACATATAGGGTATCCCAAAAGGTCATTTACAAGCTAGTCTGTCAGACCATGACGAACAAGTTTTACATAGAAAGTGGTGTCCGAAAATCAAGCCGTGGACTGCTACAGCAACGTGACCGACACGCAAAAATGTTAACATGACTTTATTAACAAAAACAAAATTAATCATGGTTACAGAAAATGTTCATAATTCCGTCCATCCACCGCAAAGCATGCTTCACAACGTCGACGCATGGAATCACGGACACGTGCCGCCGTTTCCATGATTCTGGCGACGAGGTCGATGGGAGATGTTACGGGTGTCTTGTATACCAGTGACTTCATGTGTCTCCACAGGAAGAAATCCAGGGGATCCCGCTTTCCGTTTTCTAATATGCCTGCTAACACTCCCCCCCCCCTCTCTAGAGGTGGCTAGTCACGTTTTCGGACACAACTTCCTATGTAAAACTTGTTGGCCATGGTCTGACAGACCAGCACGTAAAATTTGCAAGCGACCTTTTGGGACACTCTGTATTTGAATTTGCGTGGGTGGGTTTAAAACCAATTTGCTTATTCTCCAAGGTCAAATGTTTCACGAATTTCAGTATATCGCTGGTAAAAGATTCATTTCGAATTGTCGATGGACACTTTGATTTCAAGAAAACAAAGTTCTCCTTCATTGTCCATTACCAGCAGCAAAGCTATGAAAGTTCCGGGCAAATGAATAAACCAAAACTGTTTGGCTTCAAGGCCTAACAAACTCTTGAATTTATTAAATGGCCTTTTTTCAGCAAGAAGGCCCCTTCTCGTATGATCGTTCTGAAAAGATCTGCCAGACTTGAGCTTGGCAGCTAGGGTTTCAAAAGTGTCTTTTTCTTTCGAGTTTTAACCCTGTGGGAAATGGAGCTCGCAGAAATTCCAACCTTTCTAAGGTGCTGGGAAAAAGTATAGAGCCCGGATGAAAATGCAAATAAAGGTAGCAAATCCATGTTGATTTTGTTGCTTTTTTATAGACATGAATTAGATGATGCAAAACGTTGTTTCCAGGAGCATTTAACAACGAATAAGGAATAAAATGCAAATTAACAGCCATTATCCCAACCTAGCCACTTGCAAGTTGTAAAAAAGTTTAATACCCGATAAAGGCACCCTTTTTCTCAATGACTTTATTAATCTGTTTGTCATTGATTCATTGTCTTTCACTAACACTCCTGGATCAAGGTTTTGCCATGCTGCATTGATACTATTCACTAGTTTTTCTTTATTACTGTACGGACGGAAAATGCTGTATATAGAACGCACTAAGATTCCCCAAATGTTCTCCACTGGGTTGAGATCTGGACTCCGGGATGGCCAGTCTAGAGCAATCACAGAATTAGCGTGAAACCAGTCCTTGGTTGAGGCCGAGCTGTGAATCGCAGTATTGTCCTGCTGGTAAATCCATTCACCCTCCGTTATGAGCGGACCGTATGGAAGCAGATTATCCGCCAGAATATCTTGATATGCAATGGAATTCATCCGGTGTAATACGAATGCAATAGGTGTAGTTCCGCCAGCAGCAAACCCTCCCCAAGTCATTATTGAGCCACCTCCAAGCTGTCTCTTTGAGAAGAATTGTGTCTTTGTACTCCAGCTTCTGTTTGAAATCAGGATTTTGCTTGGAAATTGATAATCTGTAACCATAAAATAGGATAATCATTATTATTGGTTACACTCTTCGATTCATTTATGCCGCTTGGATTCGAACATGACTCCTACGGGTCACTGGCAGTCTTAATCGTATTTGCCTGGGCACACGCCTGAATCCGTATTGCCGTGGCTTGATAAAATGAGATGAACTTGGTGAGAAATTTTTAATTGATATAATAATAAAATCGAAAATAATTATATCGTGAAAAGCAGAGCAAGCAAAGAGAAGAAACACTAAAGTAACTAATTACTGTAACAGCTTAACAAATCAGCAATAAATACAATACTCATTTCCAAAAAAGTTGGGACAGTGCAAAATATATAGAAAAAACAAAAAGGGATGATGTAACAAAACTTTCTCGCGAATACAAAATAGCAGATACGTTTATGAAATGACATAAATATGCTGTGTGCACCAAAACATTTTGTATCGTGGCCGGGACGTTCATTTTGAATGGGGGTGTTGCAACACGTTCCAAAATAGTAGGGAGATACGTTGTAGAAAGCGCCGTTAGTAGTGGAACCTTCCGAATTGTTCGGGAATAATCTAGAATGATGACGTCGTACTACATTCCGTATAAATAACAGTTGCCATCCGTCGTTCAGGTAACTTATTCGGAACGATGGGTCGAGGCAAGCCAGTTAGCGAAGATCTTCATGTTCGAATCATTCAAGAATTCACAAACAACGTTTCTCAGCGTGCAATAGCCAGAAGATTTAACCTGTCATCATCTACAGTACATAATATTATCAAGCGCTACCGAGGATAGTGGTGAGATCACAGTTCGGAAAGGCCAAGGTAGAAAATCTATTCTGAATGTTCGAGCTCTTCGGATCCTCCGACATCACTGCGTCACGCATAGGAATGCTGCGATTACGGACATAGCCAAGTGGGCCCGCAATTTCTTCAGGAAGCCATTATCGTTGAATACTGTACGCTGGTGCATCCACAAATGCAAACTTAAGTTATACTGTGCAGAACGGAAGCCATACATCAACAAACGACAGCAACGTCGCCGTCTGATATGGGCTCGAGCCCATCGCAATTGGTTCCAAGCACGCTGGAATAACATATCGTGGTCCGATGAATCAACTTTTACGATTGTTTACGGAAATAATAGACGCCGTACACTCCGGAGCAAAGACGAAAAGGATATTCCCGCGTGCTACAGGCGTTCGGTACAGAAACCACCGTTTGTCATGGTCTGGGGCTGTATTAGTGGCCATGGAATGGGAGACTTGCACATCTGCAATGGCACCGTCAATGCTGAAGCGTATATACAGATCCTGGAACAAGCTATGGTGCCATCTAAGAGGCGCCTGTTTGGACGACGTCAGTGTATATTACAACAAGACAACGCCAGACCGCATGCAGCGCGCATAACTTCTGCATGGCTACGTCGGCAGCGCATTCGTATGTTGGATTGGCCCCCTCGCAGCCCGGATCTGTCGCCTATAGAAAACGTTTGGCGTATTATTAAACAAAGACTACGACAGCGACGACCCCGGACAGTTGAACAGCTGAAAACCTATATCCAACAGGAATGGGACAGAATTCCGGTTACGGTGTTAGAAAGATTGGTGTAATCGATGCCCAGAAGATTACAGTGTGTCATCAAGAGGAGAGGTGACGCAACACCGTGGTAAACGCCGTGCTGTCCCAACTTTTTTGGGAGTGTGTTGCACGTGCCAAACAGGAAAACCACCTGTATCTTTCTTTAAGCATATAAGATATGTGATCCCATACCTAATTTATCGTTTATGTATTGTAATGTGTTGAAATAAACGGCAATACAATAATCCAAACAAATGTGTTGGAGTTCTTCTTATATGTTGCACTGTCCCAACTTTTTTGGAAATGAGTATTGTATGTGACCAACACATAGGGCCGAATCACTAGCACAGCCCTCGAAAGAGTGACAAACGACACTCGATCAAGGGCTGAAGGTTAAGGGCTACTCGAAAAACCCAGATTCCAATCATTAACGCATTTACCGTCTTCCCTCATATGAGTGTTGCTTGATCCCTTTCTTGAAGAAACCAGTCATGGGTTTGAGGATATTTTTAACGAAAGTGACGCAATTTTCGCATGGAAAGCGTCACGTTGCTAGGCAACAACAATGGAGGACATAAGTCAATGAAACAAGGAGTGAAGTAGAAAAGAAAATCTTTGTTTAGTGTTGCCTACACAAATAAAGCTTCTTTAACAAAAAATTTTTGCCTTAAATAAATTATTAAATAGTTAAATATATTTTATCATTTTACATTTCTTAAATATTCATTTTAGGTTAATTAAGGGAATTAGTAGTTCATAAGTTTCATAAAATCAACGAGAAAAATTTTTAAATACTGCTTCATATCAATTTATTTATTTAATTTTATTTTATTTATTTAATTTAATTTAATTTAATTTAATTTAATTTAATTTAATTTAATTTATTGATTGTAATCCAATATTTTCGTATAAAATAGTAATAATTTTTAATAGCATAAATGTTAGAACGCGCATATAATTTAAAAATAATAAAGACATACATAATAAATTTCGCCATAGCAGTTTTTCTTCCCTCCCCCCGCCTCTATTCGTTTGAACTCCTCCTGTATGGAGCCCATTTCAAAATGAATGTTTTTAATAAGTTTTTAATACGACGGTATCTCGCAAAAAGATATAATGATACCTTTCAATTAAACGCATTCTATAACTTGTTCGTTTTTCGCGCTGAAGTAAAAACAATGCAATGGCATGACATTTTTACTACGAAGCGATGAAATGGCTGCCATGCTGTTTCACTAGATCAGTGAGGTGGAGTAGAGAATTCGCTTCTCAAGTGGCCAAAATTGGTCACTTGAAATTTGGAGTGGCAAACTCTCTGTACACTCCAGTATAACGCGTTAATGATGAGATGAGGGCAGATCTTCCCTTGAATGCGGTCGCTGGAGTAGGAAACCTTACTCGACTCGACTCTTACAGCGCCTAGTGATTCGGCCCGTAGTTACCAAACAGCTAATGTGCTATCTCATGTCAAAAAAAAGTAAATTACACTTAACGAAACTTTACAGTAATCCTGCAATCATGAGTCCCTAGCGTGAGTTTAAATAACTCTAATGAATGATCACTAGCGAATTTAAAGATTCCGTAAACCTAACTAAACTATCAATCAATCAATCAATCAATCAATCAATCAATCAATCAATCAACAGTTTTTTTTAAAAAACAAATTAAAATAAATTGTACCTACACTATAGTTGATTACATAAATTAATAGAATTACTAAAACGTACTCTTTATTAAGAAATAAATGATACTACTAATTTATAAAATAATAAATTTAATATAAATATTTACAATGATATTGATAAGTTATGACAAAATATTCGAAAAATATTAGTAAAAACTTTACAGTAAATATTTCCACAAATCACTTTGTTTACATTGCTTTTTTTTAATACAAATTTTTCAATTTTTGCCACTGGCTCTTCATTTAGGATCTTTGTTGGAGGATCTTTCTCTATACTGTAAGACTTCGATAGTTAAATAGCCGAGGATCCCGGCCGAAAGAATTGCGAGTAGAATGTACAACTTTTGATTGATGCAGAGAGCATCGGAATATGCAAACGCCATAATAAATCCTACAGATTCCCAGAGGCGATAGTTGGAAAATGCTGCCTCTTCGTTCTTGCTAAAAATGACGCCATAGAATGCTAAAAAGAGAAATTGTTATGAATTAATAAATGAATTTGTAATTACAGTTTATTTTTGAAATTTAATTTTTTTTCAGCTGTATTTTCTATTCAGCGCTTAGATTGACAAACGAGAATTCAGAAATTGCTATATCTTTTTTTTGCGTAAATACGAGAGTTATTCGTCAAGTTAGGCCTGTTTTGCAATAAAAATGAAACAAGTGTAAAAGTTTCAAAAAATCATTTATTTTCCTAATCTACATACACTTCTCTACTTTTCTACATAATTTCCCTGACGAACAGCGAGTTTTTGGATACCTTCTTCATAGAACTCTGCCTCCACTTACTCACGGTTGTTTTCACTATTTCGATCGTTTTGAAACGCTTGCCGCCTCGAGAGCACAATTCTTGAACTGTAAGTTCGCAGATACCATTTTAAATAAAACTTTCCTTGAATTTGTGGGAATTTTCCTGTTGTCGTGAATTTTGATGTCAACTGCCTGTATTTTCCTGTTCTTGATTAAGCAGTCTCATTTTCGCGCTTTACTATCACTCATTGAATTGTCACTGTATATCTCACATTTCTGGCGATGAATATCCGTAGCTTTCATGTTTCTTGCCGTTAAGAATCGGATGACTGATCGTATTTCACAGTTGACGGGCTGAGCGATTTTCTTGAACATGTTACGGCCGCACTACGAAACGTACAGACTGACGGTATGAATACAAATGGCGTCAGATTCTGCGCAGGGGATGCCTAAAGCCACCATGTGCACTCATTCCCACGTGCGCGCAAAATATCAAACGTTATTCACTAAAAGGACCTTACTTTACGAACAACCCTCGTACAATAAATGTTAGTATTTCAACAGAGGTAAAATTTTAGGGATGTGTGATTTTTTGCTAAAAAGGAGACTTTCTTTTATTATTATTATTATTATTATTATTATTATTATTATTATTATTATTATTTGTATTTATAGGATTTGAAGATCAATGCGGAGAAGTAGCGGCTCATCACCTAAAGACTCCCTTATTGTGCTGCTGTGTAGGGTAATACCTGCCACACCTCTCAAAAATCTCATTTCGGCCGCTTGTGATAGATTTGAAGTCGGAGAGCTTGGCTTTGTTACCCAGCTCGCGTTTCGATACCACGGATCGCCACAGTTCATGTCTGACACAGCTTCTTGCACCGATCCGAGCATCCAATTCTTTCTCCTGCCGTCCATCACTCGTGAATGCAATCCCGAGATACTTGAATTTCTCCACCTGTCTCAATGAGGCTCCCCTAACATGGAGAGCGCACTGAGCAGGCTGTCTTGAAAGGACCAGAACCTCAGTTTTAGCCACACTGATCTTCATCCCAGCTTCTTCACATTTGGCTGCAAACCGGTCTAGTGCATGCTGAAGGTTCGTGCGAGAAGACCCAAGGAGGACAAAGTCGTCAGCAAAGAGCAACCTCTCCACCAGGCAGTCGCCCACACTAACACGCTCATCGCCTCGGCTGCCCCTGTCTGTCCAGTCCATATAGATAATGAGCAAGAGGGGCGACAGTACTCACCCTTGGCGGAGTCCAACAACCACGGTGAACGGTCTTGACTTAATGCCATTACTTGTCAACGAGGGAAAAATAATGGCCGACGAGATGGCCGCAAAAGCGTTGTCTTTCGCTTTTCAGAGCATTTTTTATAGAAGCGACGATGTGCATGGACTAATTATTAGAAAAGTTGCTATATACATCTCACCTATTCAAAGTGTAAAAAAATCATCGAATTTATCCATGAAAATTTGAATATTTTTACCACAACAGGCTCTGCACTGCTCAACATATGATTTTCAGAGAGATTTCAATGTTGATTTCTTAAAATTCAAAGCCTTTAATTGATTTTAACATTATAATGTTTTAAGGCTGGACATCATTCTACAAATAGCATGATGTAAAAAACGACACCAAAAAGCGTTATTTAATAACCACATCGGATTTAAATATGTCGAATGTCCCAAATGAGTGCACAACAAAATATGGAACTACAATTGACGGAGATTGTTTTTAGTAATTTAGAGAGATTTGAATCAAAACTATTTATTTCATATTTTAGTTATCACAAGTCCATTGTATCTTACAAAATCAACAGCAAAATTAAACAGGTAATTGATACATATTTATATGTGCACACAATGTACGAGGGCATATTGAAAAGTAATGCCTCCATGGCTGTAACTTTTTTATTTTTTAACCGATTTTCAAAATTCTTTTTGTATCTGATATTTACATTTGTCCTCTATGTAATGCACTATTCACTTTTCGACATAGTCCCCATTCCTTTCCACGCATTACACCAACGCGTGGGCTAATTGGGTGAACCCGTCGGAGAGGAATTCCGGGGTTGTCATCGACACGAGGATTGAATGGCAGCTTTGGATCCTGTTCTGCAGCAGGATAACGCCCGTCCGCACACGATCGCCACACATCAGAGGGGGTTGCAACGCCTACAGTTCAAAGATGAAAAACTGCAGTTCAAAAATGAAAGACTTTGCACCTTGCGGCTTTCACCACTTCCCAAAGAGGAAAGAGCACTTTAAGGGGCATGAGTTGCGTTCTGACGACGAGGTGAAACCTGCCGTTTGGTCCTGGTGTCGACAACAACCCCGGAATTCCTCTCCGACGGGTTCACCCGACTAGTCACGCGTTGGCGCAATGCGTGGAAAGGGATAGGGACTATGTCGAAAAGTGAATAGTGCATTACATAGAGGACAAATGTAAGTATCAGATACAAACAGAATTTTGAAAATCGGTTAGTTAAAAAATAAAAAAGTTACAGCCATGAAGGCATTACTTTTCAATATGCCCTCGTATATCTAATGAGGAAACGGATAAAAATAAATGGTATTATACATATATAATAGTAATTTATTGCTTGTTCATGATTCATACAAGTAATAACACCCATAATAATATTTATATCATTCACATATATATTACTTAGAATCGATTACAATCGCCATAGAAGTTTACTTCGGTCGTGCGGTCTTAAGCACACATCCTTTCTTTTTTATTTAATTTACTTTATGGACTTCAAAATAAAATGTGAGAGGAAAAATGCATTTTAGTTTTAGAAAATCATATATTAACCTGAAAACGATGCTCTAAAATTATTAAAAATAGTTTAATTTTCTCATATCCATGCATAACACTACGAAATTACACGATGGAATTCCAAATAGTTCTATCAGTATTAAGTTATGAGGCCAGGTACGCTGCTTGGATGTGTGAGCAGGAGCAGAAACACAACAGTGGCTCAGGCGACGTCCTTGAAGCGACGATCACATCATGAGCAGTTAACACTTTAAATTACATCATTCACACTTATTATCTATACTTCTAAATAGAATTCCGCTTTGAAATTTGGGTGGCCATTTGAACAAACACCAAGAAATATGCTAATGTTTTTTTATAGAAAAAATACTGATTGTTAAAATCCAACATGGAGACAGTGAAGATTGGATTGTTGTTCGGACCCAGTTGGCCAGGTGACTTTTCCGCTTCGAGGCCTATCTTTCTCGTTGGCTTCGTGATCAAGGCAGGATTTTCTTTCTGCAAATCTTCAGTTTATTTAATTCAAAACAATGATTGAATATTGTCTCATTATAACAATCCCTGGCTTCTGATGGATTGTCGTAACTTTCTGTGTTGGCTTCAGATGCGCATGCGCAGAAGTGCCAATTTTGCTCTTACAAAAATGCTTTGCGTTTTAATATATAGGATTATATATTTTAGACAATATTAAATGATTTGAACAAAAGATTTTTATAAAAGTAACGATGGTATGAATTAGTGTATATTTTATTAAAAACTAAAATAAAGCATGACATGACAATTAACATGAAAAGTTTTTTAAACCCTCAAATAAACAGATCAAATTACATACTTGGATGAAAAAACTTTAATCTGTTTATGGTGTTCTTTACATACACTGTTTAAAACTTAAACGAAATCAAAAACGCGATAATGAACAAAAAGAAATGTCTATCCATAACGGATTCGTACTCTGCCATTCGAGGCAGTAGGCAGAGACTTTAACGATATTGCTGTCAGCCGCTATCGCTTATTATTGTCAGGAGGGAGCAGGCGACGAGCACATCCCAAGCGTATACCTGCTTCCCTATTTTCATTCAGAAGGGACAAATCCATTCTAATCTGCCTTGACACTCAGTACAAGTACCTGATTTTGCAACCCATCAACATCCAGAAAGCTCAGCCCCTACGGAGCAGGTAAAAATCTTTTTGCACCCGACTATACAACTCCGTGCAAAAATATTGCGATAATTATAATTCTCGTGGCATATAAATCAAGTAGTAATTTATGCAGAAATTTCAACACTGAGTGAGCATATTATTATGACCACCTGACATGTTTATGCAAATGCGCGCACGGACGTCGCCACAATGTTGCTAGCGGGCCGGACCAATATAAAAAGGGAAGCTGAGTGTCGTCGACAACAGTAGACGTGTTCCATTCTTCAACTATGGGTAAACGACGCGCTTTAACAGCCTTCGAACGCGGGATGATTGTAGGTACTCGGAGCTAGGGAGCGAGTATCAGCGAAGCAGCAGCATTCGTGGGGTGCTCAAGAGCAGCCGTTGTTAAAGTATTTAAGACTGGACGGTTAGCCGGAAGACTGGGTCTGAACGTTCGCGTTGTGGCCACCTGCGGATGGTTGATGATCGGACAGAACGGAGACTTGTCACGACTGGTAAAGGATAACAGAAGGGCAACTGTGCATCAAATCACTGCTGACCTTAATCAGGGGTCCTCCAAAACGTCTCTGAATGCACTGTCCGCCGCACACTGCATCGCATGGGATACGAAAGCCGAAGACCTGTCCGCACACATTTGCTGTCTGCAACCAACAAGCGGAAACGACTCCAATTCGCTCAGGAGCAGAAGGACTGGACTATCGAGCAGTGGAAACAAATCATGTGGTCTGACGAGTCACGATTCCAGTTACATCATGCAGACGGGCGCGTGAGAATCTGGCGGAAACAGCACGAAAGCATGGACCCCGCATGCATGAGTACAACCCTTCAGGCCGGTGCGGGTAGTGTTATAATCTGGGGAATTTTCCTGGCACGCATTGGGTCCGTTAATACGTGTTGAACAACGTCTGGATGGCACAGCATACCTCCGTATCGTCGTCGATCAAGTCCATCCTGTCATGTTGATGGCGTACCCCAATGGAGATAGCTACTTCCAGCAAGACAATGCGCCATGCCATAGAGCTCGTACTGTGCAGGAGTGGTTCCAGGAACATGAGGGGGACTTTACCTTACTTTGGTGGCCCCCACATTCCCCCAGATCTCACTCAAATTGAGCATTTGTGGGACGAAGTCGAACGAACCATCAGGCGGCTGGATCCACCACCGTCCAATCTAGCACAACTAGACAGTGCTATTCATCAGGCATGGTGTCAGATTCCTCCCACCACCTTCCAACATCTCGTGGAATCAATGCCACGAAGAATCACCGCAGTATTAAAGGCAAAAGGTGGCCCAACGAGATACTGACAGGGTGGTCATAATAATATGCTCACTCAGTGTATATTTGTGGAGAAATAATAGTAATCAGGTTTTAATGATCTTAGTTTTTGAAGATTTTATAATGAATCAAAAATGCAAAACATTATGATATGACAATACAATTCAATCAAACATCCAGACAGGTCAATGCAGTTCATCTCGCTTTTTCCAGGTCCAATTATCTCAATAGGTGCCTTTCTCGTAACGGGTTAAGGTTGTGGGCCTCTCTTCCCGAGACTATTCGAACCTTCTCGTCTTATAATGTACAGGGTGACCCAAAAAAACGGGAATTTTTGAAATGCGTAGTGGCAGCCTCGAGCAGGTGGCAACAATGTGCTACAGTGACCTTGAGCAAGTAAACACTTTGCCATTTTAGTAACCATGGGTCAGTGGAACGGGCAACAGCGTGACGTGTGCATTAGCCATAAAAATATTTTTAACCGTGTGATCTCAAGATTCGGTAACGTTCCCTGGCCCCCTAGATCGCCAGATTTGTCCGTTTGTGATTCTTTTCTTGTGGGGCTATCTCAAGAGTAAAGTGTACACAATTCGACCAAGAAATCTGGATATTCACGACGGTACAGATGTGCGTATGTATGCGTGTATGTCACACGCTATAACTTTTGAAAGGATTGATCTAGAGGTTCGCAATTTTATACACACGTAGGCCCTATACAGAGGACCGTGCGAAAAATATAGTGAATCCTCTAGGGTGGCCCGGGGCCCCTCAGGGGCCACTTGCATGAATTTCATGGTTCCTTTTTTATCTTTTGAAAGGATCGAAATAGAGGCTTGACATTTTGTACACACGTAGGGAAACATTTGCGTAACTCGGAAACTACTCGTTGGAATTCGTTTAAACTTTAACGGTAAACAGAGTTTTATGTACTCTATTATTCCTCCAAAATGCTTTATTCTAGACGTTACAAGAGTTATTAACTTGTTCATCTTGGTGGCGGCATTTTTATTTCTGTTCATATCTCAGTTAGCGTTCAAATTCAGACCCAAATTGTATTAAAAGAAAATGTTCATTCTGGTAACCTCTGTCATTGCTTACAGTTATACACACTTTTTCAGAATCACCCTGTATATTTATTCCAAATGCGTTGTGGATTTGATGGAGCGCACGTTGTAATTATAATGGCAAAAAGATTCCCGAGTTGCGTTGGGTATCACGTGGCAGATGCCTGCCAATGTCGTGTTGATTATTTTCAAGGAGTTCGTGTTCTGACATGCTTCTCTATAGCTTTCACACAGGTATCCCTCGAAGGTTTTAAGATCAGTAAATGATGTTGGTCCTCGCATTACGTGAAGCAACATTCTCAGGTAGTAGCACTCAGCATTGTTGGGATGAACAGTGTAAACTAGTCGCACCAAAGTTGCTTACTCCAGTGATTCGGCGAACCGATCTACGAGACAACCAGGCCACGACCACCTCTTGTATATTATTATAATAATAAAATCTTGCTTTACTTCGCGGGAATACGAATCAAAATTTATGTTTATGTAGTTTGCTTTAAATATATTTACCATTGATCTGGGTTTGCCAGATAGCGTCAGCCATCCCCCATAGACCAGATAAGATGTAGAAGACGGCGATTTGTTCCGGGTCAGGCTTCCATTTCAAAAGGGTGACGGAGACCGCGATGTTAATGGAGGCTCCAAGCAAGTAGAGCGGCAGCCTGCCAAATTTCTTAACTATGGGACCAAAAGCCGGCGAACAGACAGCGTCGACGCATCCGTAGCACACCAGCACAAAACCCACTTTGTCGATGCCCAAAGGACAGGTGATGTATGCCTTTAAAAGAGAAAAGATACGGAACATTTAGAATGGAATTATTACAATAACTGGAAAATTATTAATGAAATATTACAAAATAGTTTTTATATTTTATAGATTGTTTTTCAATTATACAAGGTGTTTAATAAACATACGGCAAAAATTCAAAGGTTATTTTAAGAATCTTTTGTCCTTTTATGATTTTCGGAATGCCGCTTTGTTTGAAGATACAAGGCCATAAAGTTTTTTCGACAAAAATGATACTGATATCTTTTAATAATATCATGATTACCAAAAACGGCTGTTTATTGCATCCACACCAGGTTAGTGCAGATACTGAAAACACTTATCAGTTTACCCGTGATTTTCATCCGTTTGTGTAGGAATTCTGGGTGACTGGCTAATTGGACCGATTTTTCTAACAGGAAGACTTACGGGTGAGGTGTTTCGAAATTTTGTAACACTTGCTACCTCTTTTTCTATCTAGAGGATGTACCAATGGCAACAAGAAATGCGTGATGTGGTTTATTCACGATAGTGCACCAGCGCATTTTAGTGTGGTTGCTCGTGAGTTTTTAAATGCAACATTTCGAGGTGAAGTGGATCTCACTTAAATCCGTCGGATTTTTCTATGGGGCCATCTGAATTTGTTTATTTACAGTACTTCAGCGGAAAATATAGGAGCTTTGAGAAATCGGATAGTTGATGTGTAATACAAAGCAAGTCAAAATGATGGACCTGAATTCAGACATTTATTCTGTGACGTCTAATGAGCGTAACGTATGTTAGATACGTGCTTCGAAAGATTAACTTTCACAGATTAGTTGCCACTCAATGGGGCATTGGAACAACGTTGGATCGACCTCTCCTTCGTTGGCCACCTCGTTCCCCCGACTTTACCCCATGTGATTTCTTCCTGTGGGAGTTTGTAAAGGATCATGTGTACGTACCACTATTGCCAATAACATTGGGTGACATGCGTGCCCGCATCACTGCAGCCATTGCTGATATTGACCGCGATATCTTACGAAAGATTTGGCAGGAGATAGACTATCGGCTTGATGTGTGTCGGATTACGCAAGGCGCTCACATAGAACACCTGTGATGTGATGTGATCTGTTTGAAGTAAACTTTGATGTGTGTCGGGTCACGCAAGGCGCTCACATAGAACATCTATGATATGATATGAAGTGATGTGATGTGTTTGAAGTAAACTTTGATTGTTTACCTTTCGTAGCACATGTCTCACAATACCATATGTTTATTAGTAGAGTAAACTTATGAAATCGGGTCCATCATTTTGACTTAACCTGTACAATAAGAAACAACCCTGGCGTTTTTGAAAGAGTTCGGCATTCAATGAGGAGAAGATTGGTTTCATGCATCTTAGCTGGTGGTCGCCATTTTCAGCATTTATTGTAGATAAAGAAGCTTTACATGTAATATTAGGTACTTAAAGACTGGTTTTTCGCCGTATGTTTAATAAAGAGCCTATATACGAGGGGCGATCATAAAGTCATCACAATCAGCCGGAGGACTGAGAGATAGGGTGACGCTGCATGGTGATAGTGTCAGTCCTTCTCCACATATGCACCCACCAGGGCCACACACTTCTCCCAACTATGGACTACTTGCTGAATGCCATATGATGGATAATTCAGTTTCTAGTTGCTGTGGAAAAAGTGTATCGCTCATGGCAAAATAGCACTATAGAAAATCAGCGATATGGAAATTGTGCTCCACGAGCCTTAGATGAAAAATGAGAACGGCGGTTGCAAAGTGCATTCGGGCGAATCGACTTGCTACAGTGAAGCAACTTATTGTACAATTGAACAAGGGGGGCTGCCGCAAATGTGCCCAGAACAACAGTTCAGCGAACGTTGCTGCATATGGGGCTCCGCAGCAGATAGATGGTGACAGCACCTGTGCTAACGATTGCGTATCGGCAGTACCGACACTGGACATCCATTTAAAATCCAAAAGATTCTTAGATGATTCACGTTTTTTGCTTCATCGCATACGGCGAGAAACGTCAGAAAACAAACACCCTTCAACCATTTGTGGACGCAACAAGCTGGCAGAGGCAGCGTTATGGTCTGGGGAATGTTTTCGTGACATTCTCTGGGTGCATTAATCATTGTGGATGACAATATGAATCGATATAAGTACGTATTGATCCTTGTACACCCACATAAGAATATTGCTTTTTCATGGTCATGATGGCATCTTCCAGCACGACAATGTGACATCTCATACAGCTGGAATTGCACGTGAATGGTTAGAAAAGCACGAGGAAGACTTTACCGTACTTCCCTGGCCCTCATATTCACCGGATTTAAACCCAATTGGGCATCTTTGGGACCACCTCGATCGGGTTATTCGTTCCATGGATACTCCATCTCGCACCCTCCAACAGCTGTGAACTGAACCCGTCTAGCCGCTGTACCAGCTGCACATGATAGTTATTCCGTATATTATACCGGATGAATAAAAAATCCCGGAACGGTATAATATCTCGAAAAATACACGTCTTGTCAAAAAAAATACGTGTCAAATATTTTTGAAAGCTATTTAATAGTGCAAAAATGAGCCCCTGTATCCCTCGTAGGGGGTAGGGTAGGGGGCAACTTTGAAATTTCAAATGGAAACCCCTATTTTTAATGATATTTTCAGATTGTACACAACATTTGAGAAATGTTTTATTCTTGGTATTTTTTTAATTGATCCAACCGTTTAGGAGAAAGTGTGGAACTTTAAAGAGTTTTATCGATAAAGACAAAGAGATAGAGGGTGGGTCTTAGAGATATTCCTATTCTATCTTTTGATGGTCTTTAAGAATCCGAAGTCAGAATTTTAAAATCCAAAATATTTTAGTACACAAGCAAAGTCTTGAGAGCAGTCCCATGGAGGCAGATTCTGTGCATGTGTAAACACCAAGAAGACACGGAAAGCAGTTTTTATATGCATTGTTTAAGTATTAGTGACCAGTTTTTACACATATTAGCTGTTTGCTTTTTTCTAGAGTTGTGATTAAGTTGGAAAATGGCGTTCCTTCAGGGGAACTTTAATTATATCCACCCGGTAAGTGCATTCAGATAAAAGTTCTTAATGTGCAATATTCGAAAAAATGTTATGAATCGCTAATATCCGTGGTGGAGGTATTTGTGTGCCATACTTGTTACCCCCTTAATTATCAGCCTTATTATCAACCTACTTTATTAGCGGGTAAGTTTTTGATTTTAGGCCTTGTATTTTCTCCGATATTTTTACTAGGCTTAGTTGCTGGTGAGTTTTTTGTAATTTTTTACGTGTTGCGAGTTATAATCATTGTTATCGTGAGAAAGGACGTCCCGCGTGTAAGTTTCGGCGCAATTGTTGGAAAAATAGTCGTGATTTCTGCGAACGGTTACGAAGGCACATGGGAGGCAGTTGCTCGTCGGATACGATCCGCAGTCGTTGCCGTCAGCAACTCCAGTCGATCATCACCTTCAACAGAAATGTATTTCGGCAGCTGATTCACCCGTACCATCGGCAACTCGTGGAGGAGATCAGAATAGTGAGACTCTATCGACCTCCCCCCTCCCACCCGGGTAGCGTTTCCCGGTGTAGGGAAGGTAAGGCCTTTTTGGAACTTATTTGTATTAAAAGCTTTGGAGAGTGATAACCCTCCTGGTTTTATTCTGCTAGGCGCTGAACTGTGTATGAACGAACGACCGAAAACATCATTCCTGATTAGGCGTGGACAATAGAAAGTGGGTTCGATTTTTTTTCAAACAAGGCCCAGTTCCGTTTGAAAACGTACCTTAACCTTCTTACGATCGATGTGTGTTCGGCGAAACGTTTGGGGACTCTTAAAAACGAAATGTCAATTTACCCTAATCGAACGATGTATTTTCGTCAGTTTCATTGTATCTTGCCAAGCTCTGTTTTAGCAGTCAGCGTTTAAAGGGAGGGTGGCTCCGAATAAATGGAAGAAAAATTTCGGCTTTTTAATTAAATGAATGCTACTGGAAATGCTACATCCGAAGAGTTTTGGTCCTTAATGATCTACGGGAAGGTTAGGTTAGGAAACTTAAAAACTGTTAAAGAATGTTATCTGTTGTGTTTTTATTAACGAATATCTTGATAAATAATTTTGCACTTTTGGTGTATACTTAGCTATTTTTTATAGTGAAAAGATTTTCTTTTATATACATATTTTTTAGTTGCAAGGCACGGAAATATGCATCGTACCAATCCATTTTCATTTGTAGTTCTCATTTATTGTACTGACCAGTGTATTTTAACGAATTAGCGTTTTTCTTCATTTTTTTCATCTTTTCTTTTGTATTTAATTATTTATTAACTTTGTGCCTTTGCATTTTCTGTTTGCTAATTTATTTCTGCAGAGTTTGGGATTTAATGAGTGGGTGAGATTGTGTTTTTGGGGTGGATACTTCCGTTTGTAAGTCAATCCAACGAGGACGTTACAGTAGGTGCACATGCCAAACAGTCTTCATATTCAACTAAGGCTATTTCTGAACAACGCACAATTTCGGCCTTTGCTTCCCCGAAGGGACGAGAAGCCTGAAATAAGCCCGTTCAAGTTATTCGGTTGGAAGGGCCTCCTGGGAGGTTTGGCTATAGAGTTAGGCTACGCCTTTATTCCTCATTTCCTGGTATTTTGCACCCCCTTTTCGGGCTCGGTGGTAGGTGGGAAACGAGGGAGCTATAACCTGGTAGCTTCAATTGTAAAATAATTTATTTTATTTATTTATTTACCGCCGTTATGTGTCTATGAACATTTATCTGTCCTTGGTTTTGTTTTAGGTGGTATTCGTATATGATGGTCTGTAATGATTATTTATGTTTTATGTTTTTCTGTTTGACATCTTACATTGGTCGCAAAATAACCATGCAGCTAACGCGTCAACAAAAACCTAAACAAATCAAACTACAAATCAAATAAGTGAAGATCCTAAGGGCCTTCCTGATGACAAGCTTTTGAAAGGCTTAAAAGAACAAGGCACCGGAGGCATAAAACGACTTTGATCAAGAAGGAACGGAAAAGCTCACAGAACATTTAACATTCGAAGAAAATAACCTCCCAAATTCGAAATACTCCATTCACTTGAAGACTTTTCATTCTTACGTCATTACGTTATCTATATAAAATTCGGACACACAAATTTCAATTGCTGTCTCCAGCGCTTTGAAGCAACTCAGGCAAGGGAGAATTCCTAGGACACGTGACACATGGGTAAGAATTCCTGAAGTGGGCCCCTCAAAAACAAACATTTCGTGAAATTTAAAACTTTTATTATAATTTGATAGTACCTAATAGAGTATTAAAATTCCCGAATTTTTGATGTTTCCATTTGTTAAAAAGTTATAAACACGTACATTTTTTTGGTACGTTTTGTTTAAAAAAATCATATCTCAAGCTAATTTTTTCAAATCTCTCTGAAATTTTAAAGATAACAAGTAAAGCGTATATATTTCATAACAAAACAAAAAACAATGAGAAAAAAAAATTTTTGGGGTAAAAAAAAAAAAATTGTTTAATAAAAAAAAATGATTTTTTTTAATGTTCTTAGCCGATTTCCACAATTTTTAAAAAACACATTAATCTGTATTTTATTAACAATTTAGAATTTGATGATAAAAATTTTGGTGATCTCTGTTTTTACGAGAATGCCATCAATTTTTGTCAAGCTATTCAGTCGTAGCACTTGCTTAAAATACTTGCTTATAGCACTTGCTTTAAGCAGTTGTTTTACAGGGAAGCTCCTTATTGCTGCCAATAGGTACAATCATAGCAATAGGGAGCTTCCATGTAAAGCAACTGTTTAAAGAAAGTGCTTTAAGCAAATGTTTTAAGCAAGTGGTACGATTGAATAGCTTGACAAAAAGTGATGACATTCGCGTAAAAACAGATCACCAAAATTTTTTTTCAAATTATAAATCGTTAATAAATATATAGATTAAATGTGTTTTTTCAAACTTGTTGAAATCGATTGAGAATATTAAAAAAAAAATCATTTTTTTTTTATTAAAAATTTATTTCTTGTACCCAAAAAATATTTTTTCTCATTATTTTATGTTTTGTTCTGAAATATATATTTTTTACTTGTTATCTTTAAAATTTCAAAGAGATTTGAAAAAAATAGCATGAGATATAATTTTTAAACAAAAAGTACCCAAAAATGTATTTGTTTATAACTTTTTAACAAATGGAAATTTTTCAAAAATATATTGGGAATTTTAATACTCCATTAGGTACTATCAAATTATAATAAAAGTTTTTAAATTTCACGACATGTTTGTTTTTGAGGGGCCCACTTCAGGAATACTTACCCACATGTAATGCTACATCATAGTGTAACAACTGCAAGGGTGATCATTCAATCAATTCCGTGACTGCCTCATTTGAAAGGCCGTAAAGGAGATCCAAACAATTCGTAGCAGAAACAACACGTATGTTCCTGTAATGAAGGAAAACGGAAATGCTCTTCTGCGGAAACCTTAAATAAAACACTAAGGACTATAGGCACAGAGGCTGATGCAAATTGGTTGGAAAAATGTATTTTTCAACAGAAAGATTAATACATGAAAAAAGATCCTGAAATGCTTTACCTTGGTGAAATCTCCTGCTAGGAATCCCTGTTCAATCCCACTGAAGATGGTAAGAGGGATAATGAGAATTTGCTTTGGATTTTTCAGATGTCTGAACGTGGCTACGAGCAGCTTCAATCCACTTAGCTTCTGACTGTTGTTGCTATCGGCCGAACGTTCCAGTTGATTGACGAAGACGAGCATAATTATCGAGGCGAAAAATGCGCACGCCAAATAGATGCCACACAATACGTAAACCTATGGTAGGGATGAGAGAAGAATATATTATTCGTTAAGTTTTTATAATGTATAACACTGATCGCCAATAATAACATTTATCTTCAGTTTATTTTTCTATAGCTAAAATGGTACACATAAATGAATATACATTGGTTTTACAGTGGTTTTATAGATTTCAAATTTTCAAATTATTGTTTTATCCTTTACGAAGTTTATTCTATTTTAGAGATGAACGAGTCTCACATTTGTATTAACTTTTGGATTAGTTACTTTTTAGAATTCCTTATTCCAAGTTATGTTTTATGTGTCCTCTGGTAATGTTGATTGTTTGCTTATTAGGAGCTTTAGCATAAAAGCTACTTATAAGAATGCGCCCTTGGTCTGTACGTTTATCCGTCCGTCCGCCGTTTGCACGATAACTTGAAAACGGATTAACTTTTTCAAATTCTGTTTTCAGAAATATGACCATCAAAGTCTTAGCTCGCCGTATCAACTTTTCAGAATTTTTCGTAGACCCCTTCAAGTCTAATTCAGGTGCTAAAGCAGTGAGTGCAAAGAATACCAAGCTAATGGCATGCCATATAACAATCGATTTATCAAGAAGGAATACACTGTTAATTTCTGTTCATCTTTTAAGCATTACTGACATCGGCGTGCGCACGTAAAATCGCTTTGTCGACGCACGATTGCTCAAGTGCTCATAATCTATATTCAGTTGCGAAAGAATAGAGATAATTATTGGTTTTATAATGGCTTAACTGTGTACCCCTTCATAATTTCTACATTTTTTGAGGTAGAAGATTGAAATTCGGAATGTAGCTTCCTAGGGGCATGTCCATCTGCACTATTTAGTTTGGTATTGATTGGTACACTGGGGTCGGAATTACGGGGATGGGATTGAGATAGGACAACATATCTATGTGCTGTTTAGGTACGTAAAGGCGTGAAATTCGGTATCCAGATTCCTCTAGGCAAGATCTACAATACTATGAAGTTTAGGCCCAGGTGTTCCATTGGGGTCGGATTTGCGGGGGTGGTAGTCACGTGATCTTTAGAACTATGGCAACATATGGCTTGTGATATATCATACGTTCGGAAATGATAAGAAAGGAAAGAAAATACGAGCTTTTTTACATTTTCTACATATTATGTTCGAGAAAATTAATTTTTGATTAAAAAATTTTGGGAGAGGTAAAAAGTGCAGATAAAGGGGTAAAAATAGATCACTTCAGGATCTGCTACTTGCCTTACCCTACTCGGGGGGGGGGGTTAATTTTTTTTAATAAATGTTTAAATGTATTTCTCAAGAATGTTTACAAGATTATTTACAACAATGTTTACAACAATATCCTTGGAATGTTTACAAGATTTTATTCATTTAATAATTCCGTATTCTTTAAAGGAGGTGTTGATTGTGGTTTGGTTGTCTCGCTGATCGATTCGCTGTATTGGTGAAGTTAAGCAACTTCAGGCACGGTCAGCCGCTGGTTGGGTCCTAGCCAGTGGACTTCAGTCTCGTTTACCCCGTGCTTCGGAGGGCACGTTAAACCGTCGGTTCCGGCTGCTTCTGTCATCTTGTAGCAGTCGTTATCTTAAATGGGATGACGCAACAAAATTCCCCAGTTGGAATAAGCGCCCAGATCATCGCTGAGGGGGCCCACTTAGCGATGATCTACCCTCCTTACCACAAGAAAAGAATATTATTTAAAGGGCGTAAATGATCTAGAAGTCGGAAATGTTTTTCGTCTGTTCCGGAACTGTGCATGACTGATGGTGCTAACGTTAACAAACAAAGATACGCGGGAATTCTGCATCATCTAGGCAATTCCATTCTCCGGAAACGCTTTTGACATGCCCCTTAAAACAAGAAACTAACAAACACCCACCATACATATCCTATATTTCACCTTGCGATTTCTTTCTTTTTTGCTCGCATGAAAAACAAGCTACTAGGACGACGATTTTTCTCAGCAGATGTTCAAAACTGCAATGCAGGCCCTTCCGTTTTCGTTCCTTTCAAGAACATTTCCAGAAATTTTACCGCTGGTAGAACTGCGTATTGAAAACAGTAGCCTCATTCCACGAAATTTTGACTTTATTACATATATGTACGAATGCACTACAGGGTGAATCAAAAGTCTTCATACAAATGGGGATAACTATGACTAATGTATTTTTCTTTTTGCAGTAGGTGAACCAATTAAAAGGAATGCCACTAACGAAAGAAGAACATCATTCTGTTGGCTGGGAGAACCGCACTCATGTGTGTTTTTTGCAAGACTACGAAAAACTTGATTTTGAGGTGAATTATCTTCAGTTCAGCGTGAAGTAGAGCAACAGTCAAGGAAAACAGCACTCTTGTACAACCGCTCTACGGCAATGAAGTGCGCCGATGGCTGGAGCAGCAGTTTCCTGGAATTGGATTGGTCGATGTGGTCCGATGAAGTGCCACCCAGGTCACCAGACCTCACTCTCATGGATTTTTACCTTTGGGGCTACCTAAAATAGTTTGTGTACCAGAAGAAAATCCGCATTTTGAACCATCTTAAAAAAAAGAATCACATTACCTTGCAAAAAAATAACGGGAGAAACATGGTTACGTGTTTGACAGAATTGGTTGGAGCGCCTGTCAGTTTGTTTGAACATGGAAGGGAAACTTGTGGAACATCTCCTGTGTCTATAGCATAATATAATCTCCTATTGTATGGACTTTTGACTCGTCCAGTATATCAAAATTGAAACTGTCGTAAATGAGTTATTTTTCTTGCTAAAATTTTTTATCTTATGTCATATTTATTATATTTGTATTTTGATCATTAGTATTATACGAGGAAAGAGTCAAACTAAAATTAAAAAACTGCGTATAGAACGAAACCACTCATAAAAAGCCTGATTATTACACGACTAGTTTCCGAGTTACGCATTCAAAATACAAATGTTGACTGCGTAACTCGGAAACTAGTCGTTGGAATTAGATCAAATTTTAATGGTATACATAGTTTTATGTACCCTATTATTCCCCCAAATTTCATTATCCTAAGCCTTAGAGAACCTGAGTTATTAACTTGTTGTTCTTGGAGGCAGCATTTTTATTTCTGTTCATATCTCAGTTATCGTTCAAATTCGGACCCACGTTCATATGAACTTTTGTGCTTAGAATCATCCATGCTATCTTCCCTCCAAGTTTGTACATGACGTTCCGGTATACCCTGTATCAACTTAAATCTCAATCAACCAATCAATTGAAGGGCTTGGGGCAATAAGGACCTATCCCACAGGAAGAAGTTTTTGATAAAAGTGATGTTATATTTTAAAAAATCTGTAAATCTGTATGGTTGATGGTTTATTTTACTTTGATTACAGTTTACTTGTGCAATTGTTACTGAAACATACTATAAATGGATTTCGCAAGCAGTAATTATTACATTTAGTAAGAACTTCCTCCTGTGGGTTATATCTTTATTGCCCCGAGCCCTTCAATTGTTCATTTAATATAGAACCAATTTTATTATAATCCTTTACCTTGTGCATATGTTCATCTTTCGATATAGTTGCGTTAGCTGACAGAGTGATGTTATTTATTGCATCCAAATCTTCATTGCAGTAGCCGGCACCACATATATCAAGTCTACTTTGGCTGATGAAGCTGTTCCCTCCGTCATTAAGAACTAATGATGAAATCAGATTACCGATGATTTGACCGCTTTGAAAGGTCATAAAGAAAAGACCGAAAAACCGGACGATAATTACTTCGGAGTCTTCACCAATGAGCGCTGCATACTCTCCCCCAATCTGCAAATAAACACCAAAATAGTCTTTTCAAATAATGTTAGAAAGAAACTTAATTATTATGTGAAGTTTAGATTAATTCCTGAATTCTATATTATTAATAAGTGAGCTAGATTGTTTTAATTTATTTTATTTAGAAATTAAGTTCTCCTGCAACGTAAATAAAGTGGAACGAAACATGGTATTTGATTGTATTTCTTTTTATATAACATATTATCTATAACATTAAGAAAAACATCGTGTTGATAGGTAATTTATCTTCGTGATTTTTGATGTATTTATCATTTAGATAGAAGTCTGCGAATCAGATCTGGATTATTTTGGGGTATGTGTATATGCATTTTCTATGTAACGTGCAAAACCCCAAAACAGAAGATGGATAAATTACATACTAATAGAGCCAAAATATTACAAGCATTGACTATGAAAATGCTGTTGCCAAGTATGTTTTATGATTGATGTTTTATTCAATGATGAACTGAATACGGAGTAGGAGGAGATAACCCCTCCGGTGCATTACCTTGACATGGTAGAGGGGTGTGAATGCCTCAGTGATGTTGGATTGGGAATTGTGCTCGCAACGGAGGTTTTCTAAGTGAATGTAGGTCCACTCGCGTGCTTGTAGTGCGCGGCGACCTGCATTCGGAGGAAAGGGGTCCTGATGGTTGCGGGAAGGCTTTTCCCCTGCTCCTCTGAGAGACGGGTAGCTGAAACTGGCCGCTCAGACTAATCCTTGGAGGTCGGTCCGGTTCTAGGTTAAGCTATGCCTATATTTCCCCGTATCACTGGTGCTAATGTTAGGCTTGGTGGTGGGAGGGAAGTGAGAGGCTGAAGATATATCTTATGGAAAAAATAACAATTTTTCCGATGACGGAAGGAAAGTGAAAAGAGTGATGAAATGTGAAGAGCCACGGTTATCGTTGTGGAGATGGTGAATGGAACATTTTTTTGTGGAATTTTCTCCCTTTGTTTGTAGATAGAGGAACAAGAAATATAAGTAGATTTGTCAAACGGCAGCCTTTTAGTTGAAGTATTCAAGTTTTTGGAAGTAATCACTCCCAGAAAAAGCTCAACTTATGTTTGCTTTGAAAAACATGCGCAAGTTTCCGGCGCGCATAAAGCCATAAATTTTAGTAGGATAAATAAAGGAAAAAACAGAAAACACTACTCCACATAGAAAAATATTTTACTGACTCATGTAAAATATTTTTACTTAGTCAGTAACATATTTTTCTATGTGGAGTAGTGTTTTCTGTTTTTTCCTTTATTTATTAAGATAGCCACAGTTTCGGCTATTTTTCGATTTATTTTAGTAGGATGTTTTTTAAATCTAGACACCTAAAGAGGTTGGTTGATGAGAAGCTCTTAGAGGAATTAAAAGATCCCAAGGTGTTCGAGACATTAAGCGTATGCAATTGAGAAAGAATGGGGAGCTCCAATCCACCTATTCTTTTTTGGTTACATTTAAGGGCAGTAACCTTAACTTGATTAGGCTAGGTTATCTGAGGGCACGGGTTGAACTTTAAATTCCCAGCCCGTTGCTTCCAATGTCTCAAATTCGGCCATACAAAGCCTACCTGCTGCTTTCCAACGATTAGTGTTAAGTGTAGTAAAGAGGGTCACGAAAAGGATACTTTCGATGCTACACCATGGTGTAGTAATTAATTTTAAGGGAGACCATGTCCCCATTTCTAGAGATTGTCCGATTTTTAGGACTGAGAAGGAAATCCAAGAAACTGAAGTGACAAAAAACTGCACCTTATTACGAGGTGAAAAGTTTGGTCCAGTCCCGCGGTAATGGCTCTGGCCGTTCCTTTGCTGGAGTGTTAGAGAAAAGCATACCACTGACTTCTCTAGCCACTATGACTGACACTATTCCACTGCAGACGATCAGACAACACAAAAGCCTACAGATTCCCAGAAATGGCTCTAATCAAAATAAGTTTCCCAAAACCACCCAAATATTCAAAAGATTGTGCCGAACCACTCTAAACGAAGTGTCAAAACCCCCAATGATAAATCGCACCAGGATTGCTCAGAAATAAGCTGGTCATCCTCTGAGCTAGAAGTCGAATCTCGGGAAAAAGAGATGGCCGAGATATACAAAAACTAGAGATAGTTTTTACCAAATTTTTATTGAATAATGATTTTTCGATTGTAGGAGGTACAGTCAATAAATAACGAGACAAAGGATATTTCATTTCCAAATTTTTATTTTTGGACCGGACATCAGTGTCAACTTCCTTCTCCTTACGTTGATATGAAGTCAATATGCCGTAGGTCCGTCTTTTGCTCTTATGAATCTAAATATTTGGAGAAAACCCCATATAGTTTGTTTATTTTTGCGAGCAACTGAAATTCAACTCGTTCTATCGGCGATATCTTTCTGAATTTTCACGATATTTGCTTGGGCTTTTTATAAGAGTAGCTTTATACGTTTGGCTAATAAATTATGCAAAAAACATTTTGATAACGCTTGTGCAATTATTTAGTAAAAATGCTCATATTTCATCAAATATTTAATATTTTTATATTCTGATTGCAGGGTGTTGTCTCTACTGTGGTTTGTCAAGTTTTCTGAAAATATAATTGTACTGGATTGAAGGGACATGGTGTACTGTGCATGGCAGAATGGCAATACCCAAAATCAGCGACGTGCCATGTGTGGGGCACAGGGCCATAGATGACGGATAAACGACGGCTACGGAGATGCGTGCAAGCCAACAAACTGCAACCGTGGACCAACTGACCTCCCAGATGAACCAGGGGTTTACCAAACGTGTATCCTGAAAGACAGTTCAGCGAACGTTGGTGCGTATTGGGCTCCGCAGCAGACGGCTGGTTCGTCCACCAATGTTGATGGCTGTTCACCCGCGACAAAGACTGACATTTGCACGCCAGTACTGCACCTGGACAGCAACTGAGTGGCGAAAGGTGCTTTTTCCGATGAACCACGGCTTATGCTCCATCAGACAGATGGGCGATAGCGTGTACGGCGTTCAGCATCAGAAAGCAAACATCCTACAACACGTGCCGCAAGGGTCCAGGCCGGAGGAGGCAGTGTTATGATCTGGGGAATGTTTTCATGTCATTCCCTGGGTGCACTCATCATTGTGGACGGCACCATGGATCAATGAAAGTACGCATCTGTCCTTTCGGACCATGTCCACCCCTACAATTAGATGTGTTTCCTCAGCACGATGGCATCTTCCAGCAGGAAAATGCGACGTGCCATACAGTGCACAGTAACCGTGCTTGGTTCGAAGAGCACAAGGATGCGTTTACGGTACTCCCCTGGCCCCCAAACTCCCGGATTTAAACCCCATAGACCATCTGTGGGACCACCTCGATCGGGTTGTTCGCGCCATGGCTCCTCTACCGCGCAACCTACGGCAGCTCGCCATAGAACTGGAGTCGGCATGGCTGCTCATCCCTGTCAATACCTTCCAAAACCTTGTTGACTCTATTCCTGCCCGTCTCGCAGCTGTCCGCGCCGCGAAAGATTGTTATTCTGGCTACTGATAGGTGGTCACATTAATGTGACTGGAGTGTGTATATAGTTGGGCTGTTTTGATTTCCGTTTTAATATTAGTGATACTTTTTATTGTTCATTTAACATCCTACTTGTTTTCTACATATTATGTGAGCTATATCGTTGTTTTGTTGATTGATACGTAATGATATTTTTGTTTTCTTTCCTTTTTTTATGCAAGCTGCGTTGGGCGCAAATGACTATGTAGTTAAAACGCTCGTAAAACTACAACAATCAGAGGACAATATCGAACACCATTGTTCATTAGCTGATCGTCCGTGCAAATGATGGGACACATGCTGATCTTCGTTTGTTAACAAAATGTACATTCAACTAAATCACATCTAGAGACTTGAATATTATGGTGAACGTAATATTAGCATTGATATAAATGCATCCCAGTGCCATCAAGATCAGTTGTTGGAAGATGTTTTGCGTCAACCCTTCATCAATCGTTCACCAATTTCGGAGGACTGTATAACAAATCTTTCCGATGACAAATATTTTCAGCCATTATAATGCAAATAATAAAAAAATATGTGAAAGCAAAGAATTAAGAGTTTCGAAGCAGAATGTACTACTAAAAATAGGAATAAAGTTGGATGAACCAGATTCTTCCAGAGAAAGAACCCGTAAAGTTATCTCGGAAGAAAATACAAAATCGCAAAAGTCAATTGCTAGAAATTAGGAGTCTCCATTCAATAGTGAGCAACACTTTAACTAAATATTTCCAGATTCACGCCCTGTATGGACGGCACGTAACTCGGTATGGGTTCATCGAACATAACTTTAAGCCACAACTCAAGGCAATGGTCAGCAGCAATTTGCCATAAATTAAGCGGACACTCTGATCGTGAGGTCGTATTTTTAGGAAAACAGAATTTTAAAGAATATTTAGTGGCACTAAAATATTAAAAAAAAAACCCTAAATATAATGGTATTTTTAAAACACTATTTTTCTAAGAGGTAAGTTTGGGGGTCACTTTGTTTAAACCCGATTTAAAAAAAAAACTGATCCCAGTTTGCCACTAAATACAAACCCCAGTTCCTCGAGTCACAGCATTTGACTATCAATGGCCAAAATAAAAAAAAATGCAGAGTCACTTAAAATGAGAAATTAAAATTTTAATTTTGAAAATTTGATGAGAGAACAGTAAATTGAAATAAATGACTTGGAAGCATTGAATGTGAAGGGTATTAGGATGGCGTTTCCCAAACTGTGGTCCGCAGAAAAAAAAAATACTGTTCTTCAGAAAATATTAATGAAACAAAAAAAAAAATCACCATTAGGCCACTATTTCGGCCTAAATTACCGAAAAATATGCTTATTTTATTATTATGAAGGGTAAATCATATTTTGGGCTGCGCACTTTTTTCGAAGCTGTTATGTATGAACAGCTTACTACCTAAAAATTATGAAGATTTTAATTTAGAATTATTCATTTTCTGATTTCGTGTAACGTTCCCCTTTTATTTATTAATACCGTTCACAAATTTAATCGTATCTCAGGATATAGGATTTTATAAAAATTGTGCTTAATGTTGAAGAATAACCACGGAATGCAATGTTTATTTTAATCGTTGAGTAAGGGGTCCATAGTGCTGTTTCTACATCCTTGATAAAGCCGGGAATAAATGGCGAAACTAGTCGAAAACTCTGTTCTCCCTTTGTTGTGTTGTAAAGTCTCTACCAATTTTATTTATATTAATGTGTTCTCACCTGTGTTAAGTAAGTGCACTTGGCACTCCAAAGAGGGGCAGCAGCGAAACCGACGAAGATGGAAGTGGGGATCATACTCCCCCAGTTGGCTTTGAAATTGGCCCCAATATAAGTGGCGTAGAGAAGGGGCATCAGTACCAATGTCCATTTGCAGCCGAGCTTTTTAAGCATTATGCTGGGAACGAACATGCATGATGCCACCTATAATGGAAAAAAATTGTGAAAATAAAAACATTTTTAGAACTAATATAAAAATAAATTACTAATCACAACTATTGCAATACAAAGAGTTTGTGAAGTTCTAGAATTCACTTTACATGCATAACGCAAAAATTTAATAAGTAAATTCATTCAGAAATACCAATTTAAGTTACTTACTATTATAAGTTTTTAATTTCATTGGTTAAGATATATGAATTCGAAATTTTAAATTAAAATGCATGTTGTAAATACTGTGCTCGTTTGAATTTTTTAATGCATCTGAAAATGTTTGCCTTTTTTATAAAGTTAAAGTATGTTAAAAAATTTACTAACATCGTTTAAAAAAATTTTTAAGTTATACTATTTGTTGAAAAATAATCTGTATATGAAATTTTTAAGGATATCATTTGAATATGGTTATTAAATACAAATAAATTATTCCTTTTTAAGTACTGATACGGCATATATGAATGCTGGTGATTTCTCTATTGTTATCTCTAATTCCTCTAGGAAATACGGTATTGCTTAGGCTCATTGTACAGTATATTGAAAAGGCTATCAATTTGGTCAAGGCTATCATTCGTTTAAATGTAAACTGTACTGGCGACTTCACTTTTTATAGGGGATACCCAGCGCAATAATACCGCTATAAGAAAAATGGTAAAACAATTGAATAACAGAAGCAGCATTCAAATAACAGTATCTACATTCTCGAAGTCAGTAATAGTTCCTGCGATAAATATAATCTTCCAATGTCATCAAGTAAAATTCTACAAAATCAAAAGATTTATTTTGATGGGCTGTAGACCTTTAAAAAACTGAAGAAATAGTAATTAATTCCGTGAAAACCAAATAAATTGGAAAAATCTGGCCGTTAGTTAAGCCATAGAATTCATTCGTACATTTCACAAGAAATACAAATTTCACATATCAAATGTTCTTTACTGCCTGGTGGAGAGGTTGCTCTTTGCTGACTACCTTGTCCTGTTTGGTCTTCTCGCACGAACCTTCAGCATGCACTAGACCGGTTTGCAGCCAAATGTGAAGAAGCCGGGATGAAGATCAGTGTGGCTAAAACCGAGGTTCTGGTCCTTTCAAGGCAGCCTGCTCAGTGCGCTCTCCATATTAGGGGAGCCTCATTGAGACAGGTGGAGAAATTCAAGTATCTCGGGATTGCATTCACGAGTGATGGACGGCAGGAGAAATAATTGGATGCTCGGATCGGTGCAGCAAGCTGTGTCAGACGTGAACTGTGGCGATCCGTGGTAACGAAACGCGAGCTGGGTAACAAAGCCAAGCTCTCCGTCTTCAAATCTATCTTTGTCCCCATTCTCACCTATGGTCATGAGGCTTGGGTAATGACCGAAAGAGTGCGATCGCGGGTACAAGCGGCCGAAATGAGATTTCTGAGAGGTGTGGCAGATGTTACCCTACTAGATAGAGTGTACAGCAGCACAATAAGGGAATCTTTAGGTGTTGAGCCGCTACTTCTCCGCATTGAGAGATCTCAGTTGCGCTGGTATGGCCACGTGATACGGATGCTGCAAACTAGTCTTCCTAGGCAGTTGTTATTTTCCAAGCCGGTGGGTAAGACACCAAGGAGTCTGCCTAGAACCAGGTGGCTAGACTACATGGAGAATCTGGGTTCGAGTCGCTTGGATATTACCAGGGAGGACATGCGCCTCATGGCGGAAGATCGCGATCGCTGGAGATCCTCCATAGGGCTGCTGCCCCCGCGACCCTAACGGATAAGCGGGTTTGAAAAGTAAGTAAGTAAATGTTCTTTACACGTTACTGCATACCTTAAATACCATCATATCTTAAATTACAAATACTTATCTACAATACTAAACATACCAAATTTGTTCCTCAATATTTAGAAATTAACTGACAAAAAGACGCATTGCTTTTCGCAACCCTTAATTTACTTAAGTATTGTAATTATATAGGTACACTGGCGGAAAAAAAAATCCCAACACCACGAAGGACTTGTGCTAGATGAATGAAATTTGGACAGTATATTCAGCTATGGTATTTATTCAATTGATTCAAGTTTCAAGGTTACAACTTATAGGAGGCGCCACCAGCGCCACCCTGTACATGGTGAAAAGCACGGACTTTAGTACCCGCTGTAGTCGCCGCGCTGGTCTACGCAGGCCTGCATACGTGCATGCATACGGTCGTAGAGATGCCGAATGTCAATTTGTGGTATGGCATTCCATGCCTGTTGTACCTGAATGGTCAGATCAGCGACAGTTGTTACTGTTGTGGAAGAGCCCTGACACGGCGTCCGACCATGTCCCAGACGTTCTCGATGGGCGACAGATCTGGTGATCGTGCTGGCCATGGTAGGATGTGGACACCCTGAAGGGCACGTTGGGTTGCAGCGGCTGTGTGGGGTCGAGCGTTATCCTGTTGGAACAGACCCCCTGGCATATGGTGACTGGTGTAAACATTTGCCGTCATGGTGACTGGGATAACCACCAGGAAGGTTCTGCTGTCGTAGAAATCCCTCCCCATACTATAACGCCAGGCGTGGGGCCTGTATGCCGACGACGGATACAGCTCGGTAACAGGACTTTCCCACTTCTCCTCCTGACCCTTGTGCGACCATCACTCTGACCCAGACAGAAACGACTTTCATCCGTGAAGACCACAGACCTCCATTCTGCCCTCCAAGTCGCTCTGGCTTGACACCACTGAAGACGTACCACACGGTGTTGAGGGGTAAGAGGCAAACATGCCACAGGGCGCCTGGAGTGGAGGTTCCTGGCCAGGAGACGGTTCCGAATTGTGCGTGGAGTGACGTTGGGTGCCACAGCAGCCCGAATGTCCGCTGCAGATGCTGTCCGATTTGCCACAGCCATCCTACAGATGCGCCGGTCAACTCTGTCTCCAGTGGCCGGGGGTCGTCCAGATCCTGGTCTCCTGGTAATCATGCCTTCCCTGGACCATTGCTGTCAACAGTTGTACATATTGGCAACGTCTCGACCCATGCGTTCTGCAAAGCACGGAACGAAAGTCTACCCTCTCGAATGCCCACTACACGTCCTCGTTGGAATTGGGTTAGCTGCCCACATTCACGTCGCAGTCGCCTTCGAGGCATGTTTTACGTATTCTATCACACAGATCCACAAGTGTCTGAAGTGACACAGACGCGCGTCTGATCTCCTTTATATCTGTCATTGGAATGTCTCATTTGCATGTACAAGGTGGCGCTGGTGGCGCCCCCTATAAGTTGTAACCTTGAAACTTGAATCAATTGAATAAATACCATAGCTGAATATACTGTCCAAATTTCATTCATCTAACACAAGTCCTTCGTGGTGTTGGGATTTTTTTTTCCGCCAGTGTATTTATGATATATTGCAGGTGTATTTATTGTGTTGACATGCAAAGAATAAATCATGATAAAATTCCACGTGATTAAACTTTAAAAATCATTTAACAAACTTTACAGCGAGAAATATAACACCGTCATCTTCAGACCTTCAACATCTTCAGCCAACACCTACATCTACTCCCACCATCTTCACAATAACTTCCAATGACACAACCTCACCCACCACTCCCTCTGATTCATCAGCTAATTACTCATCATAATAACCCTTCAACATGAAAAATGTTATCATATTTTCAGTGTCATATTCCAGAATTATGCTAATTACCCATAACACAGACCAACGATGAAAAATCATCTTGAATGAATTTGGCTTATGCTTGTGGTTTTGGTGTGCTGAATCCGATTCTGCTTTTAGATTTTTTTCTGTCACGTCACGTTTCCAAGTTAAGAACATAGGGACTGCAATGTTAAAGTAATGGGTGTAAAGAGAAGCTGCAGCGATGTTAAAGTATTCATATTTTTAGGCCACAAAGAAATATATCAGACTCCAAACTCTGAATAATTTAGAAGTGTTTCATTGAAAACAAGAAATCTGTGGGTTGTAGAAATTGAGGTCAGATAAGAATTCAGCACGTGCAAAAGCATAAGAACCAGCTTTTAGCGTTAAAGATGAATTTAAAAAGTTATTTTTTGTTGGCCTGTGCAATTTATCATATGTGTAACGAAGGACTGTAAATAATACGATAAAAAAATATTTTAATATGGATTATGTGGATTAGCATATTTTAGAGTTGTCTCACTAAATGTTGCCTAAGATTAGGGAAATTACTACACCGGACATCAGTTTCCTTTTCTTTGTTTCCGAAAATAAGCTGGCTCTGTGATAAACTTGCCCTTGTACCAGTCCAGCCATAAAGTGTCCCTCTCTAACTCTTTAGCTCCAAAGGAAATCATTTGGAACCACATGTTATATTTACTTTCATTGGTCAAAAAAGGTTCAGAGTCTGGATGGATATCAGATTAAACACTATAGATGGGCTCGGGCGTAACCACCGAGAGAGAAGGCCTCCGCCATGAAACGTAATACATTGTTATATCATCATAGATAGGGCAAATTTAGAGCTTATTATTGATATCAATACAAAAACCAATGTCCTCTCTATGATGATGTAACTGTTTATTACATTTTGGTAGTGTTTTTTTATTCTTCCAAGAAGAGTCTGAGCGCGCCCTGCGGAAGAAGGGGCGTTTTTTTATTCTTTTTCGTTTGTCTGAGAGGCGCTAGTGTCGTTTTTTTATTACCCAGATTTTGCCAAGGTTTGTCTCTGAGAGCTCGCGAATCGCTCGGAGTTTTTTTCAGATACGAATCGCAGATCGCCAGCTTCAATATTGTGTTATCCACAGTGCAAATAGAAATAAAAAAAAAAGTTTAGTAGAATAAAAGTGCATACATGAAGCTTTTAGGCGTGGAGTCTTTAAGCAAAAAATTAAAAAAATGGCCTTTAATACAAAAACTTTCAATACATATTTCAAATTTCCAGTTTTCAAATTTCACAATCCAGACTTCAAACGTTTTTTTATTCCCTTTCTCCGAGGAGTCCGAGAGCTCTCGGTCATGTGACCAACCTCACCAGCCTTCCTCAGATACCAGTCCGCGATGAATAAAAAAACACTAGCTTTATTGCAGAGGCCTTCTCTCTCGGAAGTTATGGCTTGGCCAATAGTGCACGGGTGGAAAACTGAACTTTGCCGCTACTGTAGCACATACCTGAAACTTCTTCCTTCCATTTTTTAGCTAGACACCATTTGCAAGTGATTTGAGGAGCTAGGATAAATGATTTTGTCCTTTGTGTAGTCAATTGAAGCATCATAATTAAAAGCTGATAATGCTTTGGGTGTCCAAGGCTTTAGTTTTGAGAAGTTCTCTTTTAGTTTGACCTTTATATTTAAATTGACAATCTTTTCAAAGAATTTGATATACTATAAATTTTTTTACATATTTTCTCATTACTTTTGATTATACAGTCGACCCTCTTTTTTTGTCACCCTGTTGGGACCCCATAAATCGGGAGACAAAAGCGAAAGGGATAATGTTGAAATATTATGATTTTCAAAGATAATAATTACCATAATATATAGAAAAGTAATGATTCTGAAATGACATTCGAGTACATACATTTTAATGTAGTAAACAATCAAAAGTAGCAACAATTCGAAAATATAACTGTTAATATAACACAAGGTTTAACACACAAAAATATTGTAAGGCTCTTTTACAGTAACATTAATTCTTAAGATTGACATTTTAGTAAATAAATATTTAAACCTTTGTACATTTTGAATTTTTATGGCAAAACTTAGACAAATTCAGAATAAAACTTACTTCTTTGCAAGAAGAGGTAATTGAAAATAGTCAGTGATTTTTGATTGTTTTTTTTTTGTTTGATACTGATAAACTTCTGAAACGAAGTGTTCTAATTATCAGTAGATTTGGCAAGTCTTCTTCTTTGGCATCAACAATTTTTTCCAGTTTTTCTTAAGCTTCCTAATATCTCAGCTGTTGTCGGAATTGGTTCAGCTTCTGCTTCTTCTCCATTATCATCGTCAGAATCATAAACTATTGCAAGAGGTTCAGTAGTACCCGCAGAAGTGCAGGCTTCAATCACTTTCTCATCAGAAAAGCTGTAAAACGTTTCACAGGCGATATCACAATTAAGATATTTTACAACATCTTCCCTAGCATTACTGATTCCCATATCTGCAAAACACCATCAATTCATTTATGAGACTGTCTTTGATATTGTTTCTCGGCTCTTCACTGGCTGTTAGGTCAGCAGCTACTGAAGGTGCAAAGCATTTAGATTTCAACCAGCAACGCTCAACCGTGTCATTGCTCATCTCCGACCAAGCTTTTTCGATCATGTGAAGAAAATCTATGAAGGTAATTTTGAGCATATGCTCAGTTGCATTAATGATGCCTAAAACATGACTAAGTAACTGTTTCCTGTCCCGGGCTTTTATTGAGCGGATAATCCCAGCGTCCAATGGCTGGGAAAAACTGGTAGTATTCACAGCCAAATACACAGGTGCAACATTTTTGGTTTTTTATATATACTATCATATCAATGAATTATGACCAGCACCCCTTCAAGGCACACGAATGGTTCTCCCCAACAACGATTACACATTGCAAAATTTGCATAACAGGCTGAGAAAGCTTTAAAGCTGGTGCATCAAACGGCAGGTGCACGAGCCTCAAGGTGGGTAAACGTCCGGATTTAACGGACATCCAAAAAGGGATGATAATAGGCTATCGCAGCAAGGGTGGCACCATCTCCGAAACTGCGCGATTTGTGAACTGTTCACGGTCCGCTGTAGTGAAGGTGTACAAAGAGTAGACAGGAAGGACAGAAATCGCGTCCCAACGCTATCATGCTACGGATGAGCCTGAACAGTCGACGCATGGTTGCTGCACCCATGTTGACCAGGGGTCATCGTCAACGACGCCTAGACTTTGCACGTGAGCACCGCCATTGGACCAGAGACGAGCGGGCTAAGGTCGCCTTCTCCGACGAGTCAAGCTTTTTGCTCCATAAGATTGACGGGCTATGGCGAATGCGTCGTGAACGCCATGAAAAGAGACTGCAGGAGACTATTGTGGGGCGGAAACAGGCTGGTGGGGGTAGTGTGCATGTGTGGGGGATCTTCTGTTGGGAGCACTTAGGTCTAGAGGGCAATTTGAATGCCTGTGGCTCTCTGTCTATCGTAGCGGACCCGGTGCACCCGTACATGCTCACGATGTTCCCCCTATGTGATGGTGTGTTCCAGCAGGACAATGCACCCTGCCACAAGGTACGTCTCTTTCTGGGTTGGTTAGAGGAACACTACTGACTTTCGAGTGCTCCCTTGGCCCGTTAATTCGCCGGACATCAATCCAATCGAGCATCTGTGGGAGCACCTTGATCGCCATGTACGGCAGGTGGACCCTCCACCTAGGACTCTCGAAGCTCTATGGAGAGCGCTTCAAGCGGAATGGCCTGCCATACCATCGGATGCTTAACACGCACTTCTTGTGTCCATGCCACGGCACCTAGCAGCAGTTACAGCGGCGAAGGGTGGCTACTCCCATTACCAAGCAGGTGGTCATAATTCAGTGATACGGCAGTGTATAAATGACTGATGCAGTTGTTCATAAGAAGAGCAACTTTTCTTCCAGATTAGTTCGGATTCCCATTCGTCTATCCACTCTTGAAATATTTTTGAATCCATCCAAGAATGGATTCAGTGTAAGTTATCAGCAACTCCTTCAGGTTAATCTTTTTAAAACATCGAGGTTTTTCAAGTTGGCTAATAACAAGTGGTTTTCTTTTCTCACCTTCTGTACTGACGCAAAATAGAGCGGTGACTCTTTCTTTAGGGGTATTTTTCCACAACCTTGTCCTTTTTACCACAGTTTGTTTTGGTAGTTCCTTGTAAGCTATGCCAGTTTCGTCAGTATTAAAAGTGTCACTTATTTTGAATTTGCTAAGATCGCTTTGAATCTTCGGATAAGCACCAATTGGTGCATTCAAATCTGCACTGCCTACTTCTCCTGTGAATTTTTTTTTAACAAATTCATGAGGGTTTCTAAATTTTTCCAACCATCCACATGAACTTTAAATTCACTCTCAGTAATTCCCATTTTTTTTTTGCAAACTGTAGCCTTTGATTTCATCAAATCATCAGCGATGGGAATATCTGCTGCGTTTTTTTTTCTCCTATCCAAATCACAAGAACCTTCTCCATATCAGAAAATTTTCCACTTCTTATACAGGGTATAAACTTCTGGTGGTGATTCCCCAGAGCGAGATGAAAACAAAAGTTCATATAAACATGGTTCGGATAACGAACCGTTTATGAGATTTCCGCAGTTAAAAGTGAAGTTTCAGCAGCTGGTTTTTGACTCTGTGGATGGCAGGTGACATGCGGAGAAGCTACAATAAATATTCAAGAGCACGACCGTGGGACGCAACATACATATTGAGGCGACGAAACATCGACTGCGTACATGTTCGAGGGTCTCTGGGCCCTGAAAGCATTATCAATACGGCTGAAAGCTCATCAACCTCTTGGACAGTTGTGGCATACACCTGGTCTTTCATGTTTAGGTACACCTGTTGTTATTAGAAGGCGCACCTATTAATAACCAATAAATAAAATCTTGTAAACATTCCAAGGAGGAGCTTTAGCAGTGAAGCAGAAATACATTTATACGTTTATCAAAAAGAAATTACCCCCCCCCCCCCCTGCCCGCCTCCCGAGCAGGATAAGGCAAGTATTCTATTTTTACTCCTTTATCTGCACTTTTTACGCAAGTTTTTTTTAAGCAATAAATTGATTTTCTCGAACGCAGTATGTATAAAATATAAAAAAGCTCGTATCTTCTTTCCTTTCTCATCATTTCCGAATGTATGATATACAACATGCCTTATGTAGCCATAGTTCTAAGGACCAAGTGACTGCCGCCCCCGCAAATCCGATCCCAATGAAACAATTGGGCCTAAACTTCATAGTAATATAGATCTTGCTAGAGGAATCTGGATACTGGATTTTACGTACCTAAATCCCACCCCCGTAATTCCGACCCCCGTATACAAATCAAAACCAAACTAAATAGTGTAGATGGACATGCCCATAGTAAGCTACATTCCGAATTTCAAACTTCTACCTCAAAAAAATGTAGAAATTATGAAGGGGACGGACTGACATTATAAAACCAATAAGTAGCTCCATTCTTATTCTACTTACGAGGGTCAGTCAAATAAAAACCGGAAATATCTTTTTACAGCTCCTTTATTACAGACAGAATTTGTACACTATTTTTCAATGTAGTCCCCATCTTTTCGACGCATTGCCGCCACCGAGTCGGGAAGGCATGGATACCTCGGGAAAAAAAAATCTTCATATAATGGAGATCTTGCTTATAGGAATCTGCATACTGAATTTCACTCCTTTATATGTATAAATACACCTAGACCTTTTGGTCCCCTTTAATTTCATCCCCAAAACTCCGACCTTAGTGGGCTAATCAAAACCAAACTAAATAGTGACGGTGCACATGCCCATAGAAAGCTACATTCCGAATTTCAACCTTCTACATAAAAAAATGTAGAAATAATGAAGGGTGATTCAAATCGTGTAAAATAAAACTAAAAAGTAACTCCATTTTTCCGCTACTTAATAATAAGCTTATAGATTATGAGCACTTGAGCAATCGTGCGTCGACAAAGCGATTTCACGTGCGCGAGCCGATGTCAATAATGCTTAAAAGATGAACAGAAAATAACAATATATTCCTTCTTGACAAATCGATTGTTATATGACATGCCAGTATCTTTGAATTATTTACACTCACTGTTTTAGCACGTGAATTCGACTTGAAGGGGTCCACGTAAAATTCTGAAAAGTTGATACGGCCGAGCTAAGATTTTGATGGTGATATTTCTGAAAACAGAATTTGAAAAAGTTAATCTGTTTTCAAGTTATCGTGCAAACGGCGGACGGCCGGCCGGATAAACGTACAGACCAAGGGCACATTCTTATAAGTAGCTTTTATGCTAAAGCTCCTAATAAATGGGACGTTATTTCAAAAATTTGTTGTACTTTTAAATGAAGTGTTTTAGAAATGATTGAATTGTACGTATTAACTCTTTATTTTTGTTGCTGTTTTGTATGTTTGTTGTGAATTGTATAGACTTGTTATGTATGTGATATGATATCGGTAGAAGGGTGGATCATAATACTGTTCCTATTGATTAAACAGGTGGTGGCCTTACAGTATAACAGAGGGACATCAGGAGTTCCAACTAGTTTCGCCATTTATTCCCGGCTTTGTCAAGGATATACACAGCAAGAGGCATGCAAGCCTTTATATACAGAACAGTGGTACAAATTATGCATATACATGAACCAATAGGATACAAAAGAAATAAAGAGGAAATAATGGCCAACAGGATAAATAGAAAAAACACAGATTTTGAAATATAAAGGCCAATAGAAAAAAGGGGTGTAAACGCTAATTTTATTTTTTTTTAAAATTATACAAAAAGAAAATATACAAAGGGATGGTGCGCGTTTATGAACAAACGTCGTGAACCTAACTTCGTGAACCTAACTTCAATCCAGCTGTCCGACAACGAGCAACGACTCCTTGACAAAGGCCTCAAACATATTGTCTATAAGAAGCCAACACAGTCCGATTTACACGATGTCATCACAGATGTCGAACATGCCATCAACCTACTCCCCCAGACCGACCGTCCTCCGGCGCGAGCCATTGCCGGACATCTCATACACCAATCTTTCATAGAAGCGTCCGCATTTAGACCACCCCGCGAACTTCTCACCGATGCTGCCGCCTCCACCACCTTGAAAACGAAGTTACGAGACTCCGATGCCCTCGTCGTCAAGGCTGATAAAGGTAACGTGTCGGTCATCATTGACCGTTCTACTTATATAGATAAAGTCAATGATTTCATCTCCGCCAACAATTATGCCACCCTCCCTTCCGACCCCACCTCAAAGTATCACAAATCCATTATTTCCGTCGTCAACAAATCCCCACGCTTCAGATACCTCCGACGCCTCATCCCACCTAACCCTCGCCCACCCAACCTTAACGCCCTAGTCAAGATCCATAAACCTAACATGCCCATACGCCCCGTTGTTAACTATTCCCCTGCTCCTGCCCACCTCGTTGCCAAATCCCTTTCTACGTTCCTTTTTAACCTGAAAATCCTCCCTAATACTTACAATGTACGTAATTCCCTAACCCTCACTGAGTCCCTTTCTTCCATCCGCACTGATGAGCACCTCTCCCTTATGTCCCTTGACATCACCAACTTATACACTAACATCCCTGTCACCCCCACCCTTTCTATACTACAGCGTCTGTTACTTGCTTCGTCTTTCCCTAAACCTGATACTATTGACCTACTAGCTATCCTCTCTGTAATTTCTTCGCAGAACTACTTCTCCTTTAACAACTCCTACTATTCCCAACCCACAGGGCTAGGAATGGGATTCCCACTCAGCAGTTTTCTGTCTGAGGTATTCCTACAGCACCTGGAATTAACATATGTTACCCCCCTCCTTAATAATCCCTCTGTCATCGCGTATTTCCGATATGTCGATGACATCCTCATCCTCTTCGATTCCCGATCCACTACCCCCACTAATATTGCTAACATTTTTAACTCCTTTTCCCCACATATCCAATTTACTTTTGAACTAGAAACTAACCGATCCATCCCTTTCCTTGATATCCTCATTACCAACAACCCCCACACTAACCGCCTCTCCTTTTCCGTCTTCCGTAAACCGACCACTTCCTCCAACTTAATACACCATTCCTCCTCACATCCCCCTACCCACAAACAAGCCTCATTAAGATTCCTAATTGACCGTGCCCTGAAGCTCCCCCTCAGCCCCCAATCCAGATCATCCGAACTCCGCATAATCCGGAACCTCGCCCATGCCAATGGATATTCGACCTCCATGTTCTCCCGTATTCTTCACCGCCGCAGACGGGCACTCTTCTCCCCCTCCCCTCTTGTTTCGCCCCTTCCCAAGAAATGGACGTCCTTATTGTATCTGGGCCCTAGTTTCTCCCAGCTCTCTAACTTCCTGTCGTCCCTTGGCCTTCGAATATCTTTTCGTACTCCTTCACCATCAGCCCGCATCCTGAACCCACCCGCCGCCGTCACCACAGACAAATATTCCCAATCCGGAGTTTACCGCCTGAATTGTGCGTTTTGCGACAGATTTTATGTAGGATTGTCGACCCGCAATTTTGCAGTACGATTCAAAGAACACTTTGATTCATATAGAAAACGAGATCGTACTTCCCACTACGCAAACCACCTCGAAGATTCCGGACACGCTTTAAAGACGCAAGAAGATGTTATGTCTGTCCTACATATCTGCAATAAGCCAGAAAAAACTGCTACCCTCGAAGCGATCGAGATATTCAAGGCCAAGAAGTCCTCCCCCCACCTGCTTCTCAATTATCAAACAGACTTTAATGTATATGCTATACTTAACTCTTTATCCGATCTATTATGATCCCCTTTTTTCTCGCTTTCTTTATTATGGCTTTTGTTTTCCTTTGCATTTTGTTATTTCTTGCCTGTTTATTTTTCTGTAAATCCTCTTGTCCCCAGACAACCGGATAAGTTCTCTTTTCGGTCCGCATAAACGCGCACCATCCCTTTGTATATTTTCTTTTTGTATAATTTTTAAAAAAAAAAAAAATTAGCGTTTACACCCCTTTTTTCTATTGGCCTTTATATTTCAAAATCTGTGTTTTTTCTATTTATCCTGTTGGCCATTATTTCCTCTTTATTTCTTTTGTATCCTATTGGTTCATGTATATGCATAATTTGTACCACTGTTCTGTATATAAAGGCTTGCATGCCTCTTGCTGTGTATATCCTTGACAAAGCCGGGAATAAATGGCGAAACTAGTTGGAACTCCTGATGTCCCTCTGTTATACTGTAAGGCCACCACCTGTTTAATGTGATATGAGTTTTTCATTGGTTTGTTCGTTTTGAGAACTTAAAGGCCCATATTTTGTTTTAACTCTCTGATTTAATTTTTTATTTAACTTTTCTAACACATCATCTTGCGTGTCGTTCTAGGTCAGAATTGTGCACTATGATCACTTGAAAATATTTCATTTCCGTATATATGTTCAAAATTCATAGAATACTGATATCGATAACTTGAAAGAGAACGTTCACGAACTCTTAAATTAAATGGCAAGCATATATAAATTCTCATTCTAGTGATTTCGATGGTGGAGAAAATAGCGGAGAGTATTATCCATCAGAGTTTTTAAATTACCAAACTCCATCATGTTAGCCTGTTCATAAATTAAACATGAAAATTGAAACTATTATCACGCTTCTCAGAAAATTGAAACTATTATCACGGAACGAGACCTGCGCAGAGAACAAGAGATAATAAGGAACTTTTCAATGTTTGAAGACTAAGGTGCGTCTCAAAAGTTTAAAGAAACATGTTTTTGTTCAAAAGAAAAAAGACTATTGAAGGTACAAACAAATGCTTTAATTACTGGCTGTACAAAGCACTTAAAAGAAACTCCTGAAAAAATTATTCATGAAAACATAATAGAAATAAAAATATTCAAAAAAATGGAATTTTGCGTGTCTCAAAAGTTTAAAGGACGACTGAAAAACACACTGCATAAATTATACAACAGCTTAAATTGAACGACCATTTGTCTTGATTGTTTCAAATACTCTGTTCGGCATTGAGTTTATGAGGTTGAACAATGTTTCTGGTCTTACATTGTACCATGCATCTTCAATTGCTCTTTTCAATTCATCAGTCGAAGAAAATTGACGTCCGCCGGCATAAACTGCACGAGACATGATTCCCCAAAGATTTTCTGGGTTCAAGTCTGGGCTTCTTGGGGCCACGTCATAACGTAAATATTTTGTTTTCTGAACCACTCCATTGTTGATCGTGAAGTATGGATGCTAGCGTTATCCTGCTGGAACACGAATTCTAGGTCACACTAATGACCACAGACGGGTAACAGAAACTGTGTAATGCTGGGTGCCCACTTAGCGCGACGATCGCGCGATTCTATCGCTTTGTAAAGCACGCATGCGCAGAGTGACGTCACCAGGGCGATTCTGTGGCGCATCTAAGGCGATTGAAAAGCTCTGCATGCCAGAGCTTTTTGATCGCGCGACTCTATCGCACCCAATCAGAAAATAGTTTCGAATCACGTGGCACATGCAATCATGGCAGCACCTATTTCGAGATGGTCGGATATCGCTACGGAAAATTTGATTGAAGTTATCGCGACAAAGAGTTCATTTTTTTTTTGCTAACCGTTGCAAAATATGCAAATAGCTAAGCATTCCAAAAATAAAAAAACTCATTCCCGTCCATGTCGATTTTGGAGGCACGAAATCTTGAAGTGGGAAGCGAAATGATCGCGTAGATAGCGCTTGCGCATTCACTCACGCGGCCATCGCGCCAAGTGGGCACCGAGAAGCGAATTGATCGCCTGGCGTTTGTTGCGCATGCGCATATGACTCAAAGCGATAAAATCGTGCTATCGTCGCGCTAAGTGGGCACCCAGCATAAGGGTTTCTTGTTATGTCAGCGAATTTTCTCTTCCACTGATGAGAGCCAAATTGGTGGTACCGTTGAATGCGAAGTCGCCCCAAACCAAGACAGAATTATCTCCTTGTTGTCTTGAGTAAAAGGTCTTCGGTTCCTGTCGTAAGTCGTGCCTGTATGATGCCCACCCATCAGGACCATCCAAGTTCCACTTTTTTTTCAACACTGAACAACACCGACATCCATTCGTCTTTCCAGGCCATGTGTTCTTGTGCTCATCTTAGCCTTTTTTGAATGTGCTTGGCAGTCAGAGGCGGTTTCTTCATCTTATTTGGAGACAACATGTCCACTCGCAATTATTCGCCGATGTACAGTGTCTTTCGATATGTTTAACCTAGTCACGTCTTATGTCTGGCGAACAGAAAGATTTTGTGTGGCTGCCAATCGTATAATGCGTCTGTCATCGCGAGTTGAGGTAACTTTGGGACGACCAGATCGTGTTTTTTGGTGGAACGATGAACTCCTCTTCAAAATATTATAAACAGTGGATCTTCCAGTAATTGTGACAATATCAGGATAGTCCGTTGGCTTTCAATCGCCAGATTTCAGCCACTTCATCGGTTGTGAATTGAGATTGGCGAGGCATTGTCGTAGGTCAATTGTGAGTGGAAGAAAAGCTTTCTTTGAAAAAAATGACTAACTCTGCAACAGATTAATACCCTTGTCACTCGCAAATTTACATATTGGACGTTTCAGCATCTGAGGGTGGTACTTTAAACTATTGAGACACGCAAAATTTCATTTTATTAAATATTTTCATTTCTATTACGTTTTCGTGAGTAATGTTTTCAGGAGTTTCTTTTAAGTGCTTTGTACAGCTAGTAATTAAAGCATTTGTACGTAGCTTCAATAATCTTTTTTTCTTTTGAACAAAAACATGTTTCTTTAAACTTTTGAGACGCATCTTAATTTGTTAATAATCGTATATAATTAATACATGCTAAGAAACAGTAAAATCCATAAAAAATTAAAAATCATTAAAAAAAAACATGCGGAGGAGGTCCAGGTCTCTTTTTTTGAGAACATTTTCATTCTGTAAACGCTTCTGCGTGTTGTTTTAATATTTCATGAATAAATGAAAGAAATAACCATTAGTTTTCTAGAACGGATTGTATTTTTTTGCACATTTAACAAAAAAGCCACAACATGATTAGCATCTCAGAGCATTTAGCGTCTGATATGAAAAAATGAGAACAATTTTGAAATCGTAACATAATTGATGTGTTGAACTTTAATACAAAACATTAATTTTTTTGCTTGTTTATTCCGTTGGAAATTTCTTCAGGTAAATGTTTATTTACATTGAAATTTACAGAAGTAATCTAATCAGTTATTAATTTTGAAATATATTGTAAACATTTTCGAAGAAACGATAATGTCGAAACAGATTTCGATAATGGAAAATGTAAATGATTAAATATAGAAAATAAACATTTAGACTCCTGAGTGCATTTTTCTTAATTCTAACGCTTCTGTGATGGCATAAAATAAACTTAATGCGATTTGCAAATTTGACGGGAAAAAATTAATTATTTGAATTACATCCTTAACAGTATATTGGAAGAGAATCAAGTTAAACAACGCACAAGAAAAAAAAAAGCAATAATTTATAGACTTAAAAATAAAACAAGCAAATGAAACTATGCCCACAATTAGTGATATAAAAATATCACCAGTTTTAAAAGTAAAAGAAATGTCAGTATAAAAATATCTAAGAATATCTCCAAATGCCAGTTACCAAAACTTCCAATAAAATCACTTGTACTACAGTCGACTTAAGCCCTAACACATGATATAAATATTCCACAAAAGACTAAATTTAATCAAAAAATTAACTAATTGTAATATCGTGCACCCAAACTATAACAGAATTTGCCGCGGGAGCAAGAGTTATTGAATAAATATCATTTATTAAGTACCGAATGGTTATTTATGCTTTGGCCTTGTCCGACCGTCCGTAACTCGATTTTCTCGGAAAGTATGAAAGATTTTAAAAATCTTCTGTTTTCACCAATCGATAGATATGGGAAAGAACACGGACAAGTTCGAAGATGGCCCGCGATGAAATCGGTATAAGCTTAATGGCACGCGCTCTAATGGTATTAATATGATACCCCCTAGAAATTTTCAATGCTAAGATATAGTAAGTAACATATCAAACAACTCGTAACGATGAGCCATGAATGAATGTAACTTTGTTAAGTACTGTTTCGCCAATTGATAAATTTAATTCGAAGATGGTCGAAATGGTTCACTGGTTCTTAAGTAGCCATTATCCCTTAGAAATTTTCAAAGGCTAAGATATGGCATGTATACATCAAAGAACATCATGTATAATTGGATATAACGAATATTTCGAGATGGCCAAAACTGGTTCAGTTTTACGTGATCTAATGATACCATGAAAGTATCATTGGAAATTTTCAATGTCAGAATATGACGTGTAATAAATCAATCAATTCCTAGCAAGTAGTCAAGAATAAATGTGTGTATAAGTATGCAGTGATGCAAAATTGGTTCTGTACATCCGTTAAAAAGTTGTGTCGCCATTGTTGTCGCTCATTGCTTTTAGCCTAATGATAATAATAATTTTCAATAACAATTGAAGCCATGATAAACGTGCGTAAGAAAATTGTCGAACGTCAGATTTATATCAGAAGTTTGATCTAGAATTACATTTCAGTCCGTAAGTTCTAAAAAAGAATTGAATACAGCCAAACGCCTAATGTTATTGCTGTTAGGCCTAATGTTAATAACTGCTAATTGTTGGCAGGCCTATCGTTATCAATAGCTAATTGCTGACCAGTGCAAATAGCTGTTAGGCCTAAAGTTATCAATAGGTGATTGTTATTATGCCTACCATTATCAAAATCTAATTGCTACAAATAGCAAGTAGGTGTTAGACCTAATGTTATCGAGCTAATTGCTACCATTAGCAAATTGCTGTAGGCCTAATGTTATCAAAAGCAAATTGTCATTAGGCCTAATGTATTATCAGCTGTTAATAATAAGTACTTGTTAGGCCTAACTAATATTATCAACAGCTAATTGTTGTTAGGCCTTAATGTTATTGAAGGGTAATTTCTAGCAATAGCAAATTACAATTAGCCCTAATAAATTAACATGTAATTGTGTTCAATAGCAATTACTTCTTAGGCCTAACTAATGTTATCAACAGCTAATTGTTGTTAGGCCTAAAGTTATCAAAAGCTTATTGCTATCAAAAGCAAATTGCTGTTAGGCCTAATGTTATCGAAAGGTAATTTCTAGCCAATGGTGTTAACAATAAAGACGGGATCAAGCCTTCTATGAACGCATTAACACAGGCACGTGTCTAAATAACTGCCTGGAAAATAATTGCTGCAAAATGATAATAATTTTAAATTATTTAATTTTTTAATTTGATGTACAGGGTGATTACAAAAGAACTTCACACTTTTAAAAATTTATTACATCAAAGCTATTCAGAATAAAGACACACTACATACGGATTCTTAAAGAAAAGCTCTTGAAGTTTATTGTGACACAGTTAAAGATGTTCAATATGCCCCCCTGTAGTCAAATTCGTCCCAAGCCCGCATTAACATGTCTCCATCAATCCCACGTATCGCTACCGTAATGCGTTCTTTCAGCTCGTCTAGGTCACGGGGAAGGGGTAGGGTGAAGACCTTGTCCTTTACACACCCCCATAAAAAGAAATCACAAGGTGTGAGGTCGGGGCTCCGCGGTGGCCACTTTGCAAGTTTCAGGTTATTGTTTGCTCGACCAATCCACCACTGTGGGAGAGTGGCATCAAGAAATTCCTGCACCTCTTGATGCGGGATTGTCACGACAGGGGGGCATATTGAACATCGATATTCTCTTCGAGCATTGTTAACGCTAGCTTAGAACACTCGCCTGTTAAGAAGGCATTGTTGTAGCACGCGCACACTTCATTAGATTGCGCGCGTTTGTCAGCTCGCGTCCGCTTCATTAGCGTGTGGTCGTTCCCTTTCAAACAAAGAAAAATGATGTAGGAATATTTTCGAAAATTATAAAAAGAAATTATTCATAATTAGAAGTTGTAGAAATTTATTCACAATTTATTCACAATTACAAGGAGATGAAAAGTGCTGAACAGAATGTACATACATGTCCCATCTACAGGGTGGTTATAATTAAAGTGACACTATTTAAACCCTTCTAGCGGCCGTTCTGGTAATCAGATTTTGACGAAACTTGAGATATATGTTATACAGACCTTGGGGAAGAGAATTTTGCAATAAAAAAAATTAGTTCACATTTTGACCGCTACGTCAAAATATGGCGCTGGTCATGTAAGAAACTATCCGAGAATTTTTACTCAATCAGAGACGTTATGCAAATGAGATGTAAAATTAGAAAAGCTTTAAAATGACAGTGAAATTAAATGTAAAGTCATTCTTCACGATGGCTTTAGCTAAAGAGGATCGAGCTTTATTGGTGAAGTTGTTTTTACCAGAACTGCAATAATGCTTCTGATGCACGAAGAGAATATCGACGTTTGGAAAACTTGCGAAATGGGCCTATGTCCAGTAATGGTTTAAAAAAGATGATTAAGAAATTTGAAGAAAGTGGTGAGTTGGGTGTGCTGCCAGGGAGAGGACGGAAACGAATTGCAAATGAGGCTGTGGAAGACGTTGCTGCTGCTGTAGTGGAGAGTGCTTCAAGTTCCCAATATTCTTCAGCGAGTGCTCGAGCCGTATCACGTGATTTGTCTATTCCGTGGTCTACGGTACAGAAAATTTTGCGTTACATTTTAAAGTGGTATCCATACAAGATCCAGGTGGTTTAAAAGTTTGCTTCATGAAGATCCGGAAAAACGCACTGATTTTGCTTGCCAGTTTCTGGCTAGAATAGCCGTCGATAATGCATGACCATGGAACATTTTGTGGTCAGATGAAGCGCATTTCACACTAGACGGAGCAGTGAATGCTCAAAACTGTCGCATCTGGGGTACTGAAAAGCCGATGGTTGTGCATGAAAAGCTTTTGCACTCTGATTACGTGACTGTATGGTGAGGATTCACTTCACATTTCATTGCTTTTTGTCGACGAATTCATAATGTGTGAAAGGAATGAACTCATAGGAAAAGGAAAAAATAGGTAATTTGCATATCTGTCATTTCATAATGACGAGTCGCGAACGAATACAACTTAATTTTTCATTTCATATTTCACTCATTGTTGGCGCTGATTTGAAGGACGGGGGTATAACGATCGCATTGTTGGCGCTGAATTGAAGGATTAGGTCATAACGATCGTATTGTTGGCGCTGAATTGCACACGTCTTCGTTACGGCCAGTTCCTTGTAACGTATGCCTGCTTCATTTCAAATATAAACAAATTACAAATTTGAAGTTTTACGGGTGGAACACATAAACAATACAGTTCTTCAATGATTTATGTGACGGTAGCCATTTAGCCTTTAGGTACTTGATTATATCATTCATTAATGGTTTATTAATTTTTATTAGACCAAACAAGTTAAAGGTACTCCAATATACGATATCTACTTTGGACATTACTAATTTTTCACCCAATTTAAAACCAAACCCTGTTATTCGGTTTGAAATTTACATTACGAAAGGGAATAAACTCCCACAATCAAGCTCATCCCTTCGTGGGCGTTACATTGACATGGTGGAGAGGCTGGAGTACCTCAATGATGCTAAGGGCTACAGTGGATAGACAGGCCTTAGCTGAAAGGTCAGACTAAAAGTTTCCGGTCGGCTGTAGCCCTGCCCAGAGATCGGTGCTACCAAGGGAGGCCTCATAAGGCTTTAATATAATCAGTAAGGAGTGTTTGCTGTGTGTTTAATGCGGCCCTAGAGAAAGCCTCTGCTTCTTTGAAAGATGAAAAAATTCCTCGCGAGAAAACAAATTCCAGAAATTTACCACCCTCCGTATTCTCCAGTCCTATCACCGCCGGATTTCTTCCTGTTTCCTCGTTTGAAATCAACAATGAAAGAACACAGATTTCTCGACGCTCCGGATATTCAAACGGCTATGACGAGGGAACTTCAAGCAGTACCGAAAGAGGAATTTTCACACGCCATCAACAGTTGTACGATAAAGTGTATTGTGGCCATGGGGACTTACTTTGAAGGACAGCAAAATGTCATCTATGAAATTAGATTAGATTTTTTTTATACTTGTCCCTGTTTTTCCGAGTCATTCACCGAACTTTCCGGTCTCACTTTGCTTAAATGATAACGCTTTAAATATGCTTAAGTGAATAAAATATTTTTGTTTTTTTAAACATTTTCACAATGTGCGTCCGTCTGTCTGTCTGTCTGTTGGTGCTCTAGCGTTCATAGAGATCCTTAATCTTAGCGAGATGCGACAATCCGCATATGCGAAATAAAACCTGTGACAATAAAGTTCGGTGAATGACGTCAAATTGCTAACGGTTGTAAGAGTGCACCATCGTCGTATCCTGCCCCAGACAGGTCGAGACATGTTTAAACAAATTTGAGAGAATCAGCGCTGCGAGTGTGTTTTTTGTGTTTAAACAGGACATTGAAGAGAGAAGGCGTAGTACGCGCGGTCGAAACCCAAAATGGATCAGCGAACGAAAGAGACTCATGAAATGATGACAACACTTTACAAAGAAAGTGTTATTACTTTGAAGTGTGTTTATGAATGGTTTAAACGGTTCCGAGGAGGCCGGAACACCGTAGAAGACGCCCCCCGAAGTGGCCAGACATTTAACGTAATGTTACGACCCAACTGAAGGCTATCCCTAAAAACGACTACGCCAGGAGTTTCCAGGACTTGTACAGGCGTTCCCAGAAATGCATTACCATCGACGGGGATTACTTTGAAGGATAGTAACTGCTGTTTCATGTAAGCGAGCAATCCACTCTCAATATGCCATCATTCACCGAACTTTATTGTCACAGGTTGTAGTTCGTGCAGTTTTCTTCTGATCAGGTTAGTGGCAAGGGTGTTGCCAGATGGCGCTGTAGGTCTTGATGATATCTGACTCATCAAAACTTCTTCAGAGCACTGAAAGTAGACGACAACGGCGACATGGCAGAGATTTTTTAAATATTTCAATTTGTAAAATACGACACGTCCCTTATATACGGAAAATTATTTAAATTAAATCAAAAATAAAAGATATTAAGAAAGAAATCAAAAAGAGTTCATTTCTATTTGATTAATAAAAGAAGTATTGTTAGTCGGCCATGGTTATTTACAAGATGGGGACACTTGCGAATGCTCTCTTGCCATTTGAGCGTTTGTTACGGGTATTTTTGGCACATCAAGTTTACTATGGGAATTTTGCTTATTGTCGCATCTCGTTAGGATTGAACGTTTCCGAATTTTCGACTTCCGTTTTCGCCATTCGACAGATTAGGCAAATTGACAGCCCGAGTTCATTGTTGGAAAAAATCGGTGAACCACTTCCAGTTCGAAAGGTCACAAATAACAGGGAGGACCATGTTTTTTACTATACAATTCCATATATAAATTGTCAATGCATTGATCAATGCATTTCTCTCTTTGCCATTCGATAGCTAAAACAATGAGAAGGCTCGTGAATTAAGTGAAAACACGTGATGATCTTCCTTGGTGGTCAAATCAGTCAAAATTGGTTCAATGGTACGTATTTTAATGGTACAATTATGGTACCATTGGAAACTTTCAATGCTAAGATATGACATGTAACATATCAAACAATTTGTATTGACGTGTAAAGAATGAATATAACGTAAAATTAATGATAATCGAAATTGATTCAAAGGTACGTGGTTTAGGGGTACATTTATGGTTCATTAGAAACATTCAATGCTACGATATGCAATTTAATATATATCAAACAACCTGTAATAATGTGTCGTCGATGAATTTAACGAGAATGTATTGACAGTGAAAATTAGTTTAATGATACCATTATGGTACCATTGGAAACTTCCAATGCTAAGATTTGGCATGTAATTACTTACGCCTTACATTATTAATAACTAATTTCTGTTTGGCAAATTGTTGCCAATAGCAAGTAGCTAATGGCTTGTTTAAACAGTACTTGCTTACGTAAAACGCTTTAGCAATAGATTAGGAAGAAATATAGACCTACACAAAGCTTCAACAATTGACGCTCATTTCATTAAGTAGAAATGCTTACAAATACAGGATACTTATATGCTCGAATATTGTATATAGAGGATTACTATTCTTTCCGATTAACCATTTGGTACTTGTATTCATTCTGAACAACACATGTCCGTTAGAAGTACGTTTTGCCTTAGCAACCGAAGGCTTCTTAGTCACCTCATTTAACCCTAACAACCAAAGGCATCTTTAAAAAATAAATTGCTTTCCTTTTTATCCTTGAATTCCTTAAAATGTTATCGGTCCTTGTAATTTCGATTGCTTGACTTGTTTTTGGTTAGAGATTCTGATGATTTTAAATCTTAAAAATTTTATTTTTTTTTTTAGATGTTTTAACATTTATTTTATTTTTTTATCGCTCTCTTGGATGTTTGTTTAATGTTCTATCTTATGAGAGTTGTATATGTCTGTTAGATATGAGTTGTGGAATTTTCTATGTTCTATTCTTGTTGGGTTCACTGGTTTTTATCACTTGAGGTTTTGTTATTTTTTTCTGCTATTGTAAATTGTAGATACATCCAGCTTATAGGGCAAAAATAACCTCTGTTGTTGATGCGCCCGTAATTCCAACCAAGTAACAACCAAATTTAATACATAAACGGCATAACGGATTATCTTTTCCCCCTAAATTGCATAGGAAGTCCGGAGCGATTCCTTGGCTTCTAAACTCCATGCCTCGTTGGCATGTTCCAGGAATCATCCTCAAACGACGTGGGGTCTGTGCGCCGGTGCATTATCCTGTTGAAAGAAACAGTCTACCGCGGGATGAATAGATGTACTGTGTAAGTAATGATGCTTGTTCTGTGTGACATTCACAAAGTGCATCTAGGGATATCAAGGATTCCAGGATGTGCCGGGAAATCTTTAACATTGCCCTCAGCTCTTGGCATAGTTGTCATCATGTTGGAAGTATCTATGAGGTTTTCTCCGAATGCGGATCCTTCCATTAACATCATGCAACAAGAACTACGACTTAAGAGACTTTTTTCTAGTGAGCAATTGTCTTGTGCTGTGGTGCTCCTGTGCCCGTAGAAAGCGTGCTTTCCTATTCGTCTACAGCATTGCTTCTCAATTGAGGTTCGCGAAATATTTCAAGGGTTCATCAAAAGGTTTCCATAATGGTGGATTTTGAGGTTCGGCCTATTATATGCATGTCAACTGTCAACTGTATGTATATTTATAAGTCAGGAGCTCGCGCAACTCAGATCTTTTTGAAAAGGGTTTGCGAGTCGAAAAGGTTTCGAAACAGTGGTCTATGATAACGGTACCGCAAGGCTCGTTGGCTGTTGCAGCCCATCCGCGATAAGGTGCGTGAATCGGCTTGTGGATTATGTGTTTGTTTGCATAATCTTAGCCATCCTCTTTCGACCCCTCTCATCAACGACTGCTCTCCCTCTACAGGACTGCTGCTGAATAGATATTTTCCGTTTGTTGTATCAATTCGATGCACCCTTGAAAGTATGGTATGTGAAAAAATTAGGAGAACGGCCGATTCTAATATGTTACTTTTAGCCCATCTGACGTCTACGTCATTCCTCGATTGAAGTCCGTCAGATAACTTTGTTTTCCTTTCTCGCTGAAATTTGCATATTCAACTATAGCAGGAAGTTTGCTTTATAATATTTAAGTCTTGTTCCTGCACCATTCAACAGTAAACTTGTTTCTTAAAGCGAATCTTCTATCTCTTAATGTGATATTGAAATATTTTATTTAAACGGAGCTTAGATTAAAGGGAAATCTAATTTACACAAACTGAGAAAAACTCATGGTATAGTCACCTAATATCTGGTCGGGCCCCCTCTGGCCCTATGGAGTGCAGCTATACGGCATGGAAGTGAGTGAGTCTGCAAATCCCTGGTACACTTCCGGAGGCAGATGACACAACAGAGTGTGTAGAGCGGTAGCCAATTGCGATCAGTTCGTGAGTGCAGGATCCAGCGCACGGAGCCTGACTTCAATGGCATCCCAGAGATGCTCGAATGGGTTCATATCAGGGCTTCGGGGTGATTAGTCCAGTTGGACCATCCCTGCATGCTCTTCGAACCATTCTCGGGCGACATTGGAGCGATGTGGTGGCGCATTGTCATTTTGAAAGACGGCAAGGTCGTTGGGGTGTTGGAAGGACAAAAACGGGTGGAGATAGTCTCCGAGCACTTGACGATACCGCAGACCATTCACGGTGTTTTCCAGAAGAACAAGGGAACCCATTCCAGCGTGCCCCAGACCAAGCGTGACATCCCACCTTTTGGCATGACGCAACCATCGCATCATGAGCTCTGCGCCACTCACGATGCCTCCCATCGGCATGGAACAGTTGATACCGTGACTCGTCCGACCATATGATTCGTTGGTTGGTTTATTAGAAATTTTGGCGTCGACTACTAAGGTCATTTTGCGCCTTTTACACAAGTTATATCTGTACGCAGCCCGGGACAAACACAAACATTCATGCTCACGACGGGATTCGAACCTACGACCAAGCGGACTCGAGAACTAGAAAGCCTACGCCCTAGCCCTCTCGTCCACCTGGCCGGCCCGACCATATGACGTTACGCCACTATTGCAGTGTCCATCCGATGTGATTGGGGGCAAATGTTCGCCGAAGTTTCCGATGACGCGGGGTTAACAGTGGTACCATAGCCGAGGGCACGCATGTTCCTACGAATTGTCCACTGGGAGACGTTTCTATAAGGCATGTTCAAGTGAAAGTGATTCGGGCTGTAACGCGCGAGCACATGAGTGCGCAGACTCGAGGCAAACGGGTGATTGTTGACGTATCGCAAGGTATGTAAAGATAAAGGTAACACCGATCAGCACATTGTCTGAAAGCTGACGTGGCAGATCACATGACCTATGACGTCGACGCGAGGAAAAACGGAGCAAAACAAAAACCTTATAAATATATGTTGTGATTTTTAATAAAAGCCGACAGGCCGCTGATTATTCAGATAATAAAATTATTCCATATAAAGGAGAAAGCTCAATATTTTTTAAAACATCCTATATAAGGGATATAATTAGATATGTTCAAAAAACAAATTGAAAAAAAAGTTTCTCAGGCAGGTTGATAGAAGACATGGCCAACTGACCAAATTAAAAACAAAGAAAACAAGTCTTATAAAAAATATTCTTTTATTACCTAGATAACTATTTACAACAATTTATAAATTTGTATAGTTAGTAAAATCATAAACTCCTTAAAATTATTCAAAACACCTATTTTAAAATGCACTTCGGTTATGACAAAAATCTTTTGAGCTTTTGTTTTCAACGCGTTAACGAAGCTCAATGTTAAAATCCCTATTCCTTTGTTTCAACTAATATGCATGTAGTCACATCACTGGATATGGAAATTTCTATTCTATTCTATTAAATTTCTATATCCACTGACTCTGCATGCAGCTAACGCAGCCTGAGAATTTTGCTCCTGGCGGTGAAATAGTGTTGTTAAGCAGTTTAGAGTGCCCTATTTGTTAAAGACTGTACAATATTAATTAATTAAAAAAGTTAAATACCTTTACTTTTTCAATTTTTTTTGCATTTGCGGGGCCATCGCATTGTTCGCATCCTTGATTCAATTTTTTTAAATTCATGTTTTATAATTAATATTTATTTTTAATTTTTTATAAACATTCTCAGCATTTTTATTATAAATTCTGATATTTTTTTAATTTTTTTTTATTTGCAACGAATTTTAATACTCTATGTAAGACAGTCTCTTTAGCATTGGCTTCTATATATCGTCCGCCCCGCTATTCTCTGTGTGATGTCACGGCCCAACAAACAATGCTACCTATATCTTTATATACCTTGGACGTATCGTCTGCTTGTACTCATAAGCACTGCTGTGGGAAGTTACGTTAGGCTTATGCTCGTATTTCATTTGTGTTACAATGGACCCTCCTATTAAATTTCCGTCCAAAACTGACCAACGAGCGGTGATAATGTTTCTGACAGTTGAGGAAATTCCACCAGTTGACAGCGGATGTTGCATGCTTATGGAGAAGCATGTGTCTCGAAATCAACCGTGTGCATTGGGCAAGGCTGATAAACCACGTCCGGGCCAAGCAAACGTGGTCATCACCGATCAATTTAAGACAGACATGGATAAGTCAGCTCGTGAGGACAGGCGGATCAGCATACGGTGACTTGCGAAGGATCACAACGTTTCAGTATTGGTTCCGCGTATGCTGTAGTGAAAAGCCTGGGATATGGCAAGGTCTGCTGTCAGTGGGTACCACGAATGCTCACGGAAGAGCACAAAGGGCTGCGTTTCGGCTGCTGTTTGGATCATCTGGAACGTTACAGTCGTGAGGGAGAAGGGTTTTTGAAGATTATCGCGGTAGATGAGACCTGGTGCCATTATTGGGAACCCTCCAGGAAGGCATCCACAATGCAGTGGAAGCATCCATCGTCACCACAGCCCAAAAAATTCAAGTCGCAAAGTTCGGCCGGGAAGGTTATGCTTACGTGTTTCTTTGATTCCGACGGCCCTCTGCTTTTGGAGTTTATGGAACCCAAAACCCATATTAATGCTATCGCATACTCCAAGACACTGCAGAACTCGTCAAGGTGTGAAAAACGAGCGTCCTGGTAAGCTCAGTGATGGGGTGATCCTCCTTCAGGACAATGCTAGGCCATATGTTGCGAGACTGACGCAGGAAGCAATAACCAAAATGCGGTGGCAAGTTCTGCCACACCCTCCTTATATTCTGGACCTCTCACCATGTGATTTTCATGTATTTGGTCCTGAAAGGTCGATTATTCGCCAATGATAAGGAGGTCAAAGACGCCGTTCGGGCATGGTTCAAAGAGCAGTAGAAAACAGAATTTTTTGCGGACGGTATTAGCCGATTGATGCCACAGTGGAAGTCCTGTATTGCGGCAGGTGGAAATTTATTTTAGTACTGCGCGTCTATAATAGTGACTCTAAGATGTTATTCCTTCAAATAAACAAAGATAAATATTAATACTTTCATTTAATCCATCTCAGTGCCCTTTGAATCACTTTCATTTGAACATGCCTTATAGCTCGACCGATGTTGAATTGGTCTGCGATTTGACGCACTGTGTCTGTTGACTATTCGTCCCAGGTGTCGTCTCTGTTGACCATTCGTCCCAGGTGTCGTCTCTGTTGACCATTCGTCCCAGGTGTCGCCGGTCACGGTCATCGAGGATGGTTGGACGCCCGGTATGGTGTCTGTTGTGGACTGTTACGCGTTCCTCCAACCAGTCTCGGTACACCCTAGACACGGTTGAACGTGTGAAACCGAATTCATGCACGATCGCCGAAATCGATCTTCCCATGCTTTTGATACCCAGCACCATGCCCCGTTCGAATGCTGTCAACTCCCGACGATGTTGCATTTCAAACAGACTGTCACTTCCCACAAGGTCTCATACACCACTGCGGCCGTCGGAACGCCACGAGTTCATGGACCTCTCCTGCCAAATGATAACTCTTCAGGCTGGTGGCCGTGGAATTATGTTGTAGGAAATGTTTTCCTGGAGTACATAGGATCCCTTGATATATGTGGACACAACTCTGAACAACACAGCTTACCTCAATATCGTTGCCGATCACGTGCACTCATCTAAAGCTATGTTTCCTTCTGGAGAGGGTCATTTTCAGCAGGACAATGCGCCTTGCCACCGTGCTCTATCGGTCACAAATTGGTTTGAAACATCAGAGTTTAGTCTGTTTCCATGGCCATCTCAGTCCCCTGACTTCAATCCTATTGAGCATTTGTGGGAAGAAGTCGAAAGATTACTTCAGAGCTTGAAAAACGCCACCATCTAATCTGACCCAACATTCCTCAGAGCTGCCATTATGTAAGCATGGGCCAACATTCCTCAGCAACGGTATCAGGATCTTGTTGAGATCAGAGCTAACGAGTTGGCCCACAATAATAAATAAAGAAATTAAACTGCAGCTAACTCCTAATATCTGGTAAATGACATTAATTAGAAAATGGATGGAAAAATTCTGCGACCTGGATTCGAACCAAGAACCTCGACTGTCATGGTTCGAATCCAGGTCGCAGAATTTTTCCATCCATTTTCTAGTTAATGTCATTTACCAGATATTTGGAGTTAGCTGCAGTTTAATTTCTTTATTTATTATATTGTGGGCCAACTCGTTATCAGAGAGTATCTCTAATTTTTTGGCCACTCAGTATAATACGTATGTGGAAAAGTGTTTTCATTTGTATAGTGTTAGTGTAGCCACAAATTCTGGCTTTCTGTTTTACCCAATCATATAGGGCATGTTACTGATACCATATTCCATATTTCTAAAAACCATATTGATAGTCTTAAGAGAGGCTTAATTAACTAAATGAAATGGGCGAAGATTTAGCGAGCGATCAAGATGTCCACACTCTTGAATTCACTCAATTCTCGAAGAAATTCTGCATTATTGATATGAGTCATTTTGATCTATGGCACTTTGTACTTTCTTGATAGCAGTAGCTTTCGTTGTTTTACACTCCGTGTCAAAATCGTGAAAAAATAAGAGGGAACTGTGGCATTGAATTTCGTGTCTAAGAAGGGGGAAACCTGACGAAAATATCCCAGATATGAAATGTTGCATAATAATTTCGAAAGATATGCCTTCATTCTCAACAGCAGATTGAAATGGAGGCAAATTCAATTTTTTATACTCTATATAAATGAAAAATGTTTTTGAACTTTCCCTCTATTCAGGGTGTTCAAGGACAATAAGTACCTAGTGTGACAATAAGTTCCTTATGCAAAATGTTCTAAGCTCAAATTTTAAGGGTCTAAACCTCACGCAAAGTTTTCTAAAAGCTGGCGGAAAACGTCATTTAATCTCAACAATTGCCACCGTTTTCTCGTGGCATAGCGCAGTTCATTATGTGAAGTGTTGGTGCAGAAAGTTCATGAATGACGTAACGACGCAATTTAAATTTTGAGTTTTCGACATTTTCGATAAGGAACTTTTTGCTTCTATTGATGCATGGAATCACACTACGTACCTATTGTCCTTCCATTTAGAAACACCCTGTATAGTGAAATGCAGCAGCTGTTATCGTTAACATCATGGATCACTGAATGATTCTTCTTGACGGGATCGTGACGGCAAAGTTCTCACCAGATTCTAGGAATCTTGTTTAATTACAGCCACAGAAAGGAGTTGTAAACTGTCATAATTTCATTGATTGTGCAATATATCAGTTACTTCTACAGAAATGAGAATATTTTAAGCCGTGAAACAGGAAAATTAACTTTAAGTGCTATCGCAGATTTTATCTTTTTTTCCAGCGCATCTTCATAAACAAGATATTAATTCAATATAAATTTCGATAAAGCGTATGATTTTCCCGGACAGAGATTAGATTAAAAGGAAAGTAAATATCTGTTTTAAAAGCGTCATATCATCTATCATTTTCACGAATTCTTCAGTGCTTATTAGCCAATAAAACTGACATCACCAAGTATCTTTATCTTATAACACAGGCAATGCAATATTAATCGAAGAGATTAACTGAAATTTCCAATACACATTAAATCAGATAATTAAAGCATTTTTAAATTTTATTTCAAGATTTACTTATATGGAATTCCTTAGTTAGAGATAAGGGATAGTATAATCAAGCTTATAAAGAATAGAAATACATTTTACGATTTTTTTAATTTTACAAAAGCCTTTATTTTGAGAAATGAAAGTTTACTGCTGTATAAGAATTTTATAAAGGTAAAAGCATTTTGCCATACAAAAAGGTCGCCCATAAATTCCTAGATGATTTTAAAAGTTAATAATTTTATCGTAGTTAATTTCCTTTTCTTTTCAGATTCAGATACTAAAAACTTCGGAGATTTACTAGGGAGAGACTAAGCCTGTTTCACAATTAGAGTTTGCGGGTGGAAAATAGGCGGATGCGGAATCTGCAACGCGTAGAGAGGTTTTTCCGCAAGCGCGGTCATTTCACAAATAAATAAAGACGCGTGGATTTCTTCCCGCAAAGAGGTTACGGGCGGATTTCTCATATCTAGACAGTCTAGATATTTGTCGAATCTGCACAGGCTGTAGCCAATCTGAATCGGGTTGCTTTGCACAGATTTGTGAGAAATTTGAATACACTTCGTTCCAACACCACCTGATAACGGCAACGTCATATCAGGTCATTGCATATCAAATGTCGGATTTCGAGGTGGGTTCCGCGCTTCAGCACGGTTTCCACGTTTAATAGCAAGTACCCATAACAAAGTGGTACATTCCCAGAGATAAACCTATCAGCGACCAGCTGCCTGAAATTTGCATGTCTGCGATGATATTTAATAGCGTTGGAACCCAAGCGAAGATAATCATGACTTCATATGAATTACGTGTGATAATGCATTACGAGTTCAGGTTGAATCACACTGCATCCAACGCCTCTCGAAACATCAATAAGGTATTCGGTGTAGGCACCATGCACGAACGTACTGTCCAACGTTGGTTCCCAAAATTCCGGGTGGGAGTGACGGACCTGGCGAATGAGCCATGCGCCAGACCGCCCAACGCGTTGAATGACGCTGATCTGAAGCGAACTGTGGAAGAGAACAGTAGACACCTTAGGACCATCGGGAAGGTGAAAAAGCAGGACAGATGGGTCTTACATAAACTTACGGAAAACAAAAAACAGCGTCGGTTGGATGTGTGTACGGAATGGACGATGTCCACGTAACCCGTGCGCCCTCTAGTAACAACATTGTCAACCCTCGTTCCGGGTCTGAAAGAGTAACTGGCGTTAATTGCTCTGTGCCTCCCTGCAAAAATTATAAAAGTAAAGCAACCACATGGCACTATTTTCCGAAAGATCAAAATAATTACATTTTTACTGCAGCTTTTATTTCCATTTTGATGGAATGCTTTTAATTTTTACATATTTTATCCGTTAAATTCACGACAGTTTTCAGATTGAAATATAGCCATTTATGAAGAGTTGAAGTGTAAATTACTTTTAAGTTTAACATTAAAAGACTATAAACATTTCGGGAATATGCTACCCTTTTGTCCAATACATTCGGAAAGAGTTAATAAAATTTTAAAAATTGATATGGTTAAAAAATGCATCTTATTACATTCAAAGAGAAGAAAATAATCAATTTGCAGAAACTCTTCAAACATCTCATAATTACAAATAGAAAAGGGAAGGAAAATTTTTGCGACTTTTCTGGGATATGCTGCCTCTTTGTTCAATGTTTTAAATCGTTTTGAGTAAGCTATATAAATTCATATAAATCTCCTTTATATACTCCCAAAATACATAAATGTTAATTTTTATATCTTCAATTCTAATTGTTATTGTAATATATATCGTTTGTTTTAATAAATATGCAATATTTTATAATCAGAAGGCTGATTATAAAATTTGGTTAAAAAACAAACAAAAAACAAAAACAAAACAAAAAAACTTGCTATGATAGATTGAGTGGATATACTTCATAAAGAAATTAATAGACTTTAAGAATTTAGTGAATATTTAATTTTATAATGTCAAATTTAATTTATTTAAATTTTTTTAGCTTGAGCTTGAATTAAATCATTCTCAACGAAAAAAGGCTAAAAATGCAAACACAGAATCTCGCTGTGGAAAACTAAGTCAAGAAAAAGAAATTAATGTATCAGAGGTATCAGGGGTGAATATTTTGTGAGGTAATTCATGTTTTCAGTGTTGGTAGCGCACATGGTGACCCGGTTGACCGCTTTCAAAATAAGCCACCAGATGGCAGTAAAACAATAGCGCATGCGCAATTTCTATCGTGGACATCGTCCATTGCTTTTGCGCTGTGTCAGCGGAAGTTTAACTTTTTAACGCTAGAGGGGGATCATCAGGGAAATCCTATGAAGAATTCAAGGTAAAATTTTAAGTCGGATAAAGTAGCATGAGCACGAGAGTATTTTATAGTTCTTTACCCCGGAATAAGCCATAGAGATAAACAACTAGCGGTCAAAAGTTGAAAATGCCTCGACATGCGATTTCAAGCCCGATGCGGAGGCCTAATATCTCGAAGGCCACGGTCTCACACGACTAATGCGGGAAACTGCCGCTTAGTGGCGCAGAGTTCGCGACGAAAGCTAAGGTGTACGAGGCCTATTTCGTTACCGGGACGTAATTTATTAAAGCCTTCTATAATTTATTTATTTTATCTCTTGATATAATTTTGATCGGGTTTTATTTAGCTGTTACAGGGGATTTTTTCTACGTAATACTGTTTGATTTTGTAATAACGTTTTTTTTTTAAAGTTCATTCCCTCTAAAAATCATTTTTAATCATTAAGATGACAACGAAGAAAGGAGTTATGCAAAATCCGATAACACAAGGTTCTTTATCTCAGCTTTTTCCCCTTTTTATATGGGGTCAACATTGCTTTCCTTAATTCTTTCTTCCACCTTTCACGGTCTAGGGCTTCCCTCCTTGGCCATCCCCTTGTAGATCTTCATTCACCTTATCCATCCATCTCAACCTGGACCTCCCAACTCTTCTCTTTCAATTTCTCTCCTCTTTACCACTTAGTCTTCATCTCTTTGTTCCACGTGACCGAACCATCTCAGTCTATTTTCTTGGATCTTTCTACTCAACGGACCCAGGATCTTTCTTGACACTTCCTCTAATGAGTTCACTCTTAGTCCTATCCTTTCTAGTTACACCACACATCCCATCGAAGCATTCTCATTTCCGCAATATCCATTTTCTTTTCCTGCCTCTTCGTCAGTGCCATTGTCACAGCCCCATACATCATCGCTGGTCTCAACACCATCTTGTCACATAAAACTCCACTCATCCAGTTCATCCATGCATATTGCATTCTATGAGATAATTCAGCCTCTCTTTCCATTTGCATCAGGATTGATCCCAGATACTTAAAATTCCGTACTAATGGTAACAGTTCATTCTGAAGTCGAATAGACGTTTCCTCTTTTTCATTCTTTGCTACCGTATAGTCTCTTTTCCTACTAATTCTCATTCCCCTTCCCTCTAATGCTTTCCTGTCTACTCCTTCCACCTGTGCGATGCATTCTCTCCTCTGTTTTCAGAAGCCTCCCATCTGAACATTTAATATTTTGGCGGCGCACGGTTTGCCAAAATACCTTCTGCCTTCAATTTCTCCCCGAACTTCCCCCAGGCCTCAGTTTTTGCTCCGGTCTGTGCTGATTTGTGTAGTCTGTTTTCTCCCCAAATACGGTGAACTCTGTAAAGTGATCGATACGATATAAAACTTAGTGAAGTTAGCCTCACAGTTATTTTGGCAAAACCAATGAATGACAATTAAAATTTAGCATTAAAATTTCTTGTGACAATTCTGGGATTTTTATATCAATTTTGAGTATTTGGATAATAAATTTGTAGCTTACGCCATGAGTTCTTGTGTGTTTGGAAGCCTTGAACAGTTTAGAATCTTCTAGACGCGACGGCAGAAAATTGTAGAATTGCTGAAAACCAATCTGAATTATTATTCTTGAGGTTATTCTGTTTTCCTACAACTGGAATTATCTCGGCCAACATCGGGTGCCTCTGCTAGTTGTTGCATAAGCACGACTGTCAGAATTTAATAGGCGTACAAGGAAGTCACGTGGTGCCCACAACAGATTTTTTAATATAGAAAGCTGCAACCAGAAAATCGCCCGGTCAAAACCGTAATGTTCGAAAGCAACAACATATTGCGGTAGTGCAAGACAGCGTGAAAGTGGATAAGAATAATTAACCACTCTTCTTAGGCATGATATCTCTAATTCCTTGATCCTTTAATTCCTTTATCAGGATATCTTCTTTGAGGCCCCGTAGTTCTTTGCTGAAAAACCCCACCCCACCCCCTGCAAAAATTAAAGCTAGGGTGTGCGAAAGTCTTACTTTCATAAAGTACGTACCTTTTGAATTGGGGGAGATTTTTTTTTTTGAAGATTGTTAGCACTAATAATTTTTCGATTGAAAAATGGAAGGAAAAAATCTGCGACCTGGATTTAATTAATTATTAATTATTATTATTATTATTATTATTATTATTATTGTTAGCACTGTTCTTCATAATTAACGCCATAGGTAATTTCTTCTCTTAAGCGAAAAAAAAGTGGATATTTGCGGGCTAGGGTTAGACCTGTTTTGCCCAACCCATTACGATGCTTCCAGTATTTAATATTAGGCCACATTAAACTAAATTGCTGATTTTTAGCTCTCTGCAGCAAGTGTAGCAAAGAGGGATATGAAAGGGACAATGGGATCTATGCATGAATTTTAAATTTGCTAAAATTTCATAAAAAATGAAAAATACAGTTTTAATAATCGCGTATTGGAATATAAAAATTTTGTGAAATTGTTTCCATACATAAAAAACGTATTTTAATAGTTCAGCTTTATCATTTGGTCCTGACGTCATAACTCGGTAAATGTGGCCAACGAGAGACAGGCTAGGGCACTCAAAAGTCACCTGACCATTGTGAGACTCTGTAAAGCAGGGGTGACCAACCTTTTTTTGACTCGGGCCAAAATAAATTTCTGAAGGTTTTCAGGGGGCCAACCATTTGTAATTCAAATCACATTCAAATATTTTATGAAAGATTAACCACGTACAATCTTACTTGTTAATAAATTTTACAGTAAATGATTCGTTTCGCGGGCCGCATAAATTCCTTTGGTGGGCCGCATTTGGCCCGCGGGCCGCAGGTTGGTCACCCCTGTTGTAAAGCATGGCAGTATTGATGTTAGAAATGGCTGTTGTGATGTTTGTTTTCAGCTCAGCAATCGTGTCTGGACTATTCACATAAACCACATTTTTCAGTCAACCCCGTAAGAAGAAATCAAGGGATGATAAATCTGGTGAGCGAGGGGGCCACAATCCCGGGAAATAACGCGCCGAAGAATAACTTATAAAAAAACTCATCTAAAATTTGTCTGGTTAAACGAACACGTATTTGTTTTCGCGAAAAAAGACGTCAATTCGAACATTTATTGTAACACACAAATTTGGAAAATTTGGCAAAAAGTGTGCACGTAACTGGAAATCCACACATATGGATGGTTTTCTGTGGAAAAGAGGAAAATTTGGCAAAAGTGTGCACCTAAAGTTTGTCTGCCAAAAATAAAAGCCAACATTTTAACTATATTCTGTACAACGAAAGTTGGAGTGGGTGTGTCCAGTTAAACTTCCTAT
>JAHWFO010030346.1:708705-732328 GCA_023313115.1 Rhysida immarginata | reverse complement strand
TGTCCAGTTAAACTTCCTATTTCAATTGTTAGACATTGTTGATTCTGATTTGGCAACAATGTCTAACAATTGAAATAGGAAGTTTAACTGGACACACCCACTCCAACTTTCGTTGGATAGACTTTAATCTCTGTGATACTTTACTTTCATTTAAATTTCACCCTGTATTTACTTATTTTAAAGCACATTTATATAAGCGATATATCAATTTATACATCAATTTCATTCTGCAAAAATGGGAAGTTTCTTTTACTATTTAACTTTATTATTATTATTAGTTATACGTTATTACTATATCACAAACACAAGCACAAAGCATCTCAGTTGGTTTTAATGATATAAATTGCACTGCAAGTTTTGAAGTAGATGCTATTTTTTCACATATAAATGAAGTAAATGTTTTAAGTTTACCTTTCACACGTATTTTTCAATTGAGTATTTCAATTTTGAAATGATCTTGGCCGACAAAAATTGATTATGATGGAGAAAACTCATCTTCAGAGTTCCGTAATTGTGTTAACTCTTTTGTGATGTCACATGGAGCGACTGAGTAGCCAACTTATAAAATTAATTAGAAAAAAACAGTAAGGATTGGAAAAGCGAAAATTTTTGTGTATTATCTAAGAGACGTGGTCTTTAATTTGGCAATTTTTAAAAATTGCGTAGACCCCATTGCAGTGCTACACCATGGCATAGCAATTGCAAGGAAGCCGTCTTCCAGTTTCCATAGAATGTCCTATATGGAAGGCCGAGAGGGAAATTTAAGAAATAGGTGTTCTACTTCGAAGCCAAACATGCTGTGTTCTTTCTCACGGGAGAGGTACCAACACGCTTATATGTGGAAGCCGTGAGAAACACGGTAAAATCAATAAGTACCATGACCGAAAACAATACTTTCGGTGAGACCGGCATCAAAGAAAGTCACTACTGTTGAAAAGAGATCACGGTACGAAGGAAAACTCGGAAAAGAATACGCGGAAGCAGCCACTTCGGCAGAAGACTTCAAATGAGCCACAAAAGATCTAAACGATATCCCATAAGAGGAAGTTTTCTTAGAAAACACGGAATGATTTTCTCATCATCAGTGCTTAAGATTGACTCTCTGAAAATGAGATAGCCGAGATATGTAGGAACAAAACGTAAAATTAATGTATTTGAATTGCTAAATTTTAAAATCCCGACTTGTTTTTAACCAAAATGCCTCTTTATGTATTTTTAAAGATCATATATAGCTTATAAATTCGGGTGATGATTATAATTTAAAAATTTTTTAAATTTTGTGTTTTTAACTAGGAATTGTTGAAATATCTTATTTTTAACCGACTTCAAAAAAAGGAGGTAATCAATTCGATTCGTATGTATGTAATGTTATTGGAATTGCACAATATTCGTATATATTAGTCTATGTGGACTTCTAAACAGGTGTGCCAAATTTCATAAGTGTATATATGTATGTATATTTGTCCACGTATTTCTCAGAAACTAGAAATCGAATTGCAATAATTCTTTTTATTGGATTAAGTATCTTTCAACTAGGGAACAGTCCAAGTTTCATCGAAATCGGTTCAGTAGTTTTCAAGATATGGATTGGTTATAGATAGTGAAAGTTTCATCAAAATCGGATTTTTATACTCTGTTTAATCTTGTTTGTTTTATTGTGGCATTGTTGGTATTTATGTTTTGGAATGTTTGTTATTTCTGCTTCCTTTATAGATTATAATTTTTGATAAGTGTTAGGTGAGGGTTTTCTGTTTTATGAAAGCTAAATAGATACATGTTGACATCTTGTTGTTTTTTTGTCATTCGTATATTCAGTGTTTTTTGTTCCTAAAACTCGTAGCTTGTATTTTATTTTAGATCAGAATTGGTCGCAAAATGACCCTAGCAACTGACGCGCCCTAAAAGACCAACCAACATCATTATGTTAGTGAGCCGATGCTTGAATCAGCAATTCTCCATTTATTGGATTTTTGTCGCTGTGAATTTGTTGACTGATCTCCTGTACCTCTTAGACAGCAACCATTTTATTTTACCTTTGAATAAAAACACATACGAGACCTGCTATTTTTTTTATTTATAGTTAATTTTATTTTTTGCCTTTTATAGGCCCCTACCTTGTCGTCGTGAATGTGTTTGAGTGCTTCACAGATGATAAGGGTAGAGTCACCCATGCCAGACGGGCCTTATCTAAGAGAACAGACAAAAATGGCCCCAGGAGACCGGTGCTCGCAACGGAGTATTCATTAGCCTCCAGTTTGAACAGTATGTCCATCCGCGTGTTAGGAAAATGGGAGTACTAGTGGTGCGGAAGGCTATTTCGGAATAACACATCACTGAAAGAAACGTCTGTGCTTCTCTGAAAGAAGTGATCTTGAGACTAGCTGTTTCAGATTATTCGGCTGCCTGGGCTTAGAAAGTTCAACTCTACAGTTATGCCTATATCCATCCGTTTCCCTGGAGCCAGTGAACATCCCCTTGCTGGGGTCGGTGGTGGGTGGGGAGCGTCGGGACTGAAGAACAGGTTCTTTCCATGATGCTCTATAAAGAAAACAGTACACTCACTCACCAAAAGTCTTGGCACAGCTGCCTAATAACGTGTTGGGCCACTCCTGGCCCGGATAACGGCGGCGACTCGTCGTGGAAGAGAGTTTACCAGTCCCCGGAAAACATCCACAGGCACTGCAAGCCATGCCGCCTCCACTGCACTCCATAACAATGCTGCATTTACCAGTTGTGTTGGTGACGACCTGACAGATCGTTCGTGACTTCCCACAAATATTTAATAGGATTGCAATCTGGGAAACGTGGAGGCCAAATCGTTGTCGTGAAGTCGGTAGCATGTTCCTTCAGCCACTGCCGTATGACAACGGTGTGTGTGGAGGCGCATTGTCTTGCTGGAAGATGCAGTCGCGGGGTAAAAACAGTTCATGAAGGGAGTGCAGGATGTCCCTAAGCAGATCGACGTAGGAAGTAACACGCAGAATGGATGCCAGGTGCACCGAAGGACCCAATGCATGCCACGAGAAAACACCCCAGACCAGTATAGACCCTCTACCTGCCTGAGTGGTTCCCACCTGATAAGCAGAGTCCATGGCTTCGTGTGGACTGCGCCAGACACAGACACGACCATCGGCCCGATACAGCTGAAACGGTGACTCGTCGGACCAGGCAACCCTTCGCCAGTCCTCAGCGGTCTAATGTCGATGTCGGTTGGCCCAGGCTAGGCGTTGCCGGCGATGTGCAGCTGTCAAGAATGGCACCCGTCGTGGCCTCTTGCTCCCAAAGCCTTCAGCTACAAAGGTTCGCCGAATTGGTGACTGAGTGTATTCATTACCAGGGGAGTAAGTGGAGAGTAAGTTAAAATGTGTGGACCGGAAACTCATTGTAATAGAGATGTTAGATCTTGAGATACTCTTTTACCCTTTATAGTGGACAAGCTAATTATCAAAGTAGTTAGTTTCGTAAGTCTATTAAGCCTTTACCAAATGGCAGCTTTTTATTGGCAGCCGCTCATGCGAAGGAATTTGAGGGCAGTGACCTTTCTGACTTGATCAGGCTACGTTACCTCAGGGCACGGATTAGACCTTACGTGTCCAGCCGTTGCGTTGTCAAAAACCAAAACACAACTGATAACCCAGAGACATTTGTAAAAAGAGACTTGGCCATTGACCCATTGAAATTCTGTAATTCCGGTTATGTGGCGCCCTCTGAAAGTTCGAGCCAATCAATTTGTTCCAACTGTGGCAAAGAGGGCCACGAGAAGGACACTTGCGATCCTACACCAGGATGTAGCTGTTATAAGGCAGACCATGCTCCCATTTCTAGAGATTTCCCAATTCTTAGAACTGAGAAGGAAATCCAAGCAATTAAAATGAAAAACAATTGCACTCATTAAGAGGCGTAAAGTTTCGTCCATTCCCGTGGTAATAATGCTTCTGACTCCTATGCTGTGTAGCCACCATGACTGTAACTATTCTACTAACAAGCAGAATACATTTAAAGAATAAAAAAAAACCGACGACGTGCTTTTCCAGTGATTGGTACACAGTTAACAGTCCATATTTTGAAAACTACTGAACCGATTTTGATGAAACTTGGACTTCCCTAAGTTGAAAGAAACTTAATCCAATAAAAAAATAATATTGCAATTCGATTTCTAATTTCTGAGATATACGTGGACAAACATACATGCATACACACCTAAAATACACGCTTATGAAATTTGGCACACCTGATTAGAAGCCCGCATAGACTAACATATACGAATATTGTGCAATTCCAACAGTATTACTTTCATACGAGTAGAATTGATAACCTCCTTATTTTGAAGTCGGTTAAAAATGTTATGGACGATCAGACAACACAAAAGACAGAAGATCCGAAAAGTAGCTCGAATCAAAATAAGAAGATTCCCAGTAAACGCCCGAGAGTTCAAAAGAATGTGCCAAATCAATATTAACGAAGAATCGAAACCCCCAATGATAAATCGCACCAGGAATGCTCAGAAATAAACGGGTCATCTTCTGAGCTGGAAAAAGATTTGGCCGAGATATACAAAAATCAGAGATAGGTTTATTCAAAGTGGATATTTCAGAAAGTGAAATGGCATAAATTTTCAAAAATAAACAATAGTCTTAATGAAAAATTAATAGCTTTTCAGCCTTGTATATGTGTTTGAGATGAGATGTTTTAATTTCTTCTTTTAGTGTCAGTTTTTCTTATATGTTCATTAAATGTTTCATGTGGTTTCTTGATTATACAAGGGTTCTGATTTTTCATTGATGTGATGCGATTTTGTTCTATGTTTATTACTTTGTTCTTGCTAAGTTTAGGCTAATTCTCTTTTATACAGGGTGAATACAAAAGTCTGAACCCCTTTTTTATTTTTTGAACCGAAGCAGATATGTCAATTTTGTTGAATCCAATGAATAGGAAATTATGGGTGGCCTATCCCATGGTGCACTTTTCATCATCCCAAATATGCAAATTAGGACACATTCAAAATTTATCTCAAAAACCGTAAGGATAGAGAAAAAAAACCCAATTGCAAACTTGTTCAGCATAAAAAAACAAACAAAATAAAAAAAATCATCCAAATCGGACCAACCAATCACCCACAATCACGTGGTGAACTGTTTGTAGCTTACAAACAGTCACACTGCACTAACAAGTTACTTCAAACAGTTTAAAAAAAAAGTTAATCAACAAAATGCTGGATGTGACGACCGTGGGCACCATAACACAATTGGACACGGAACCTAACTGACGCCAAAATATCGGCAAGCATGGCTGGTGTCACTCCTCGGCACGCTTCCTGGATTCGTTGAACCAGATCCTCCAGTGAGGCGGGCTGCGTAGCATAAACCTTGTCCTTCAGGTATCCCCACAAGAAAAAGTCAAGTGGTGTAAAATCAGGGGAGCGGGGTGGCAAACGAACTGGTCCTCCTCGGTCAATCCATTGTTGTCCAAACATCTCAGACGCTCGCGAACGACCAACCCGTAATGTGGAGGAGCCCCATCATGCTGAAACCACGTGCGCTGATACGAGGCCAATAGCAAATTGTCCAATGAAGTCTGTGATTACCACGTTGAGAATTTCAGCCCGGTAGCGTTCTGCAGTCAGTGTTCCATCGTAAAAATTCGATCCAACCACAGTGTCATTGTACAATCCACACCACACATTGATTCTCCAGTTCACTTGATGAGTTGCTTCTCGCAGACATCGTGGGTTTTCGTCTGCCCAATGATGATGGTTGTGCCTGTTGATAACTCCATCCCTGGTGAACTGGGCTTCATCTGTCCACAACACCTCATGAATGAAGTTTGGATTGTCATCCAGGCAGGTAAGCAACCAGTTGCAGAAGGCGGCCCTAGCAACATAATCCAATGGCAGTAACTCCTGGTGACAATGAATATGGTATGGGTGAAAATGATGTGCGTGTAGAATGTTGAGAACAGTTCTCTGATGGCACCCAACGTCTGCAGCAATTGTTCTGCTGCTTGTGTGGGGATTTGCAGCAACTGCAGCCAGAACTAGTGTTGTTGTATCCTTGTCGCCTTGTGCCCTTGGTCGTCCTCGTTCTGCATTAACATTCCCTGTAGCCTCGAATCTTTGAACAATGTGACGCATTGTTTGACGAGATGGATGGCGTTCGTTAGGGTATCTGTCTCGATACAACCTAACTGCAGCATGTAGGTTTCTCCTTGCCTCTCCGAAGCAGAAGATCATGTTGACCATTTCCGGAACAGTGTAGCTTGCCATCCTGGAATTGTTCTGTCTTCTGTGCTGAAACATGCCTTTTATTTGCTTTTCCGCATGAAAGTGAATTTGAGTATGGTAATTTATGTTAATTTTTTGATTTGCATGCTTTACATGGTGGAAATATCAACATTCAGTTTTCCTTGTGCAGTGTGACTGTTTGTAAGCTACAAACAGTTCACCACGTGATTGTGGGTGATTGGTTGGTCCGATTTGGATGATTTTTTTTGTTTTGTTTTTTTATGCTGAACAAGATTGCAATTGGGTTTTTTACTCTATCCCTTACGGTTTTTGAGATAAATTTTGAATGTGTCCTAATTTGCATATTTGGGATGATGAAAAGTGCACCATGGGATCGGCCATCCACAACTTTCTATTCATTGGATTCAACTGCTTCGGTTCAAAATATAAAAGGGGGGTTCAAACTTTTGTATTCACCCTGTATATGACTGGCTGATTTGCCGAGCGTAGCTCGGGCTCTTTGTTTGGTGAAATTCTGCAATTTCAGAATTTGAATATAAACAAAAAAGCCGTAATAAAGAATATATATTTTAAACGAAAAGAATTCTTTTAAATGCTCGCACTGAATTTAGTGTCCAATTGGGTTTATCCAGGAAAATTTGACATTGCATCCTTAACATTTTAAAATATGAAAGAAAGGCTATTGATTTATTTTTGTCTATATTAAAAATACATAATAGATGGATCGAGACAGTTAAGGAACTCTGTTTACAGCCTCATCAACATTTAACCGTTTCAATAGAATGGTATTCAATCACAGATCGTGGCATCATGTCCTGAATGTGGTTGTTTATATTGATAGTATCAGTTTTAGCAGCAAGGATTGTCGGCTCACACAATCAGTTGAGATCTTTAGAATTTTCTAATACATTTAGGTAAACATTATCTATAACTTCTCTAAAGAAAGTTACTACATCTTTAACTTCTCTAAATGAATTTACTAAATTGCAAAAACCATATGAAAAATAAATTTTCTCCAGTTATTACATCATGAGGAAAAGTAACCACACATTTTCAGGAAAAGCTTGAGCAGCTGACGCCTAGAAGTTGTATTCTCTTATTTGTTTTAGAATAATTTCTTACATCTCTACAAAGATGTTAATAAAAAAAAATAATAATGATAGTTAGTTTTTTATAACTATCCCCCTTAAAACGTGAATCATTAAGGCAAGCATCGTACCTGACGAAAATGACAGGACCTGGCCAACACCTCCTGCAGAAAAGGCCTGCGGAAAAAGGTGTATGCATTGTTACATCATCATCAAGCTGCTATTGTTAACCTTATTTCTATCAATAATAAGCCCTAAATTGGCCGCCTGATGATGATGTAACAATGTATACACCTTTTGTCCTCAGGCCTTCTCTCTAGGAGGTGTTACCCTGGCACGGAAAAGTCACCTCATCTTCTTAGTCAAAGTAACAATGTAACCTTCATTGTTTCTAACAAACGAAAAAATACTGATTGCTAAAATCCAACATGAAAACAATGAATATTACATTGTTGCTTGGACTAAGATGTTCAGGTGATTTTTCATTGCCAGGGCGTGTCTTTTTCGTCGGCTGCGGCATGTAATAACAACACCTCCTAGACAGAAGACCTGCGGACAAAAGGTGTATACATTGTTACATCATCATTAGTCGACGAAATTTAGGGATTATTATTGGTAGAAATAGGATTAACAATGGTCGACTAATGATGATGTAACAATGCATGACGTTTCCGTTATCAGGCCTTCTGTTTAGTCAATACCGCCTAGAGAGAAAGCCTGTTCACGGAAAAATCATACATTGTTACATCACCTAAGGTAGGGACAATTCTGGCTTATTATTGGTAGAAATATGATTAACAATACCTTACCGTAGGCTTTAAGTAAAGGCGACACATCCTTGAAAGAAAGCCTCACAACTGAAAAGTCACGCATTGTTACATCATCAAAAGTCGACCAAATTTAGGGCTTCTTATTCGTAGAAATATGATCAACAATGGTCGAATTATGATGTAACAGTATATGACGTTTCAGTTGTGAGGCTTTCGTTCTAGGAGGTGTTGGTAGAGGCAACACCTTCTAGAGAGAAGGCCTGCCCACAAAAACGTAGTATTTTGTTACATCATTATCAAGCAGCTATTATCAATCGTATTTCTACCAATAATAAGCCCTAAATCTGGCCGCTTGATGATGTAACAATTTATTCAGTTTTTGTCCGCAGACCTTCTCTCTATGGTCCATCCAGCCTTAGTTTGCGCGAAATGTGAAGGCTGTTGCAATTGTTGGACATTGTTACAACAAAAATTAAACAATACATAACAATTAACATGTCCATTACATTTCGCGCAAACTTAGGCTGGATGGACTATAGAAGGTGTTATAGTGCATCCAGCCTTAGTTTGCGCGAACTGTGATGGACATGTTAATTGTTATGTATTGTTTAATTTTTGTTGTAACAATGTTTAACAATTGAAACGACCATCACATTTCGCGCAAACTAAGGTTCGATGGACTATAGTAGAGGTGGTGTTGGTCTTAATTTCATCAACCATTGTTCACCCAGCCGATTGTTGACGCAAACATCACGAGCTGATTGTTCACACATGCAAGCAAATGAACATAAACCAAGTCTATTTCATATATATGGATATAAAGATTATTAATTTCTACTCTTTTGAGAGACTTGTCTCCAGTTTTATATTTTTTCCATCATTGTGGTAGTATTACAAGGCTGTGTGTTAAATTTTAACTTTATAGCTTACTTCTAAGTTGCCTTTTAAAACCGGACAAAGATACTTACATTGCCTTTTATATGTATATAGAAGAAGATATATGGAGGCTTTGCAATGTATTTTGCTGAAATTTATTCACTCCGGTTTTGCCATCTTTTCATATCTTCGTCAAGGTGATGGAATGAATTTCATCATCTTGACGAAGCCGGGAAAAAACTGGGAAACCGGTTGTGAAATAAATTTCATTAAAATTTATTGTAACGCCTCTATTATTTCATATATCTAGTAGCTATACAAAGACAACGAACTGTATAGATCATAGCTATATTTCTCTTTTATTTCTTTTTATTTGTATACGGGATGAATTTTAATTACACAGACAAACTCTTAGGGGAGTTAGTATGTGTGATTCTTAGCAAAAAACTTCATATGAACGATAACTAAGATAAACAGAAATAAAAATGCCGCCACCAAGATCAACAAGTTATTAACTCAGGTTCTCTAAAAATTAAGATAATGAAATTTGGGAGAATAATAGAGTACATAAAACTGTATATACCATTAAAATTTGATCGAATTCCAACGAGTAGTTTCCGAGTTACGCATTCAACATCCTAACACGTGATTACTTATGAGTACTAACCAGCACGATACTCAGTTTTTTTACTCTATTATTCTCCCAAATTTCATAAACCTAGGTGTTAGTGAACCTGAGTTATTAACTTTTTGATCTTGGTGACAGGATTTTTATTTCTGTTCATATCTAGTTATCGTCCAAATTAGGATCCATATTCATATGAACTTTTTTGCTTAGAACCATCCATACTATACGTAAAATTCACCCTGTATCGATTATCTGTTGTGTATCCTTTTTTTATTTATATGGTTTTTTAGTGACTGAAAGTGTTGATGGCTTTTAACTATTACTTTTTAATTGTCTGCTGCTTTTGTGTTCTTTGTTTTAACATCCTGTCATGTATGTTATTTTAGGTCAAGATTGGGCGCAAAATGATCTTAGTAATTGGCGCGTACTAAAACCTCTATCAGTCAACAAGGCAGGGTCCCAGGTCGCGGAATTTTTCCTTCCCTTTTCTCCTTTGTATTTATGATATGTTTGAAATATATCTCCAGTTTATTATTATCTTCTTTTTAATTCTATGAGGTATTCGTCACCGAATACCTCTCCAAAAGCCCATGGGATCGTCGTACGCATTATACAACCTATAAAAAACGTTGACGAATTAGAATACACTTATACCAGCTACTGTAGTCAATATGAACAGACGACGCGAACTTACTGTTTAGTGCGAAGGAAAGAGGGATGATCATTGGAGCCCACACGTTTGGGCAATCGATCCGTGAGATTTCCGACAAATTTTAGATACTCCGCTCGACAGTGAATGGTGTTATTTTGAAGTGGAAGCGAAAGGGGGTTATAACACGCCAAGCCAGACCAGTAAACTATTGAAATTGACAGATCGCGACTGTCAATGCTTGAAACGTGTGGTGATTCAAACTGGAAGGCTTCGTTAAAATCATTGGTACAGGACTTTCGATCGGCGTCGTCTAGTGATGCAAGTGAGCGTACCATCCGCGGGAGATTCTCGCACTTGATCTTCATGGACGAGCAGCAGTTCACAAGTCGAATATCACACCCTTCAATTAGACCCGTCGGTTACAGTAGTCCAAGGACCGCCGCCACTGGACTCCTATGGAGTGATAAATTCTGCTACTTGTTGTGGCGGTCCGATGGACGTGGGTGGGTTTGGCGAATGCCCGGCGAACGGTATTTACGGGACTATGTCGTACCCACAGTGAAGTTCGGAGGAGACGGCATCATGGTCGGATCCTACTTTTCTTTGCATGCTCTTGGTTCTTTTGTTTCTCTTGCATGGTCCAATTCTTCGCTACTGACATTTTGGGAACACTTTGGTAAATGACCCATACCCATTTCCGCACGACAATCCTCCCTGTCATACAGCAGCCTTATTAATACCTAGTTTAAGGAAATATGTGTGTGATAACTTGACTGGCCAGTCCAAAGTCCAGACATTAATTGAACACCTTAGGGACGAATTGGATCGCCGGTTGAGAGCCAGGCTATGCCGCCCAAAGAATACCACTGAGCCGTATGCCATTTGAAGGATCAATGGAGCAAGATTACCGCCGACGCTTATCGGAAATTGGTGGAAACTCTTCCTCGAAGTTTCCGGATGTCATTGCGGCAAACGGCGGCCCTATACGATACTGATGTCGTGCAGGTTCCGGTTTTACTTACTGAGGAATGTCCAGTGACGAATGGCCGGTGTATATGATAGCTCTTATAGTCGTGAGCATGGAAAGCCATCATATCCCAAGAGAGACGGAGCCCTGCGGACAAAGAAGATTAGTTTAGCTAGATGACAAAACGCGTGAATAAACAAAAGATCGTGAACTTGAGAAAGCGATGAAGTGAAGCCCAAGGGGAAGAAGCTCTACCAGAAGGCTCAGAAATGATTTACTCAGCAGAATGTTAAGGAATTCTGTGTTATTGAGTTTGCTAAAATTGAATCGCTTACATTATTCAACGTGGGTTTCGCCGCAAGAAGCACTGATTTAACCTCCCGCGATTTTTTTCTGTGGTGGTACATAAAAGATCAATCGTTTTCCACCAATGCCAGCTTGACATTGATGATCTCAAAACCAGAATAACTACCAGCCATCCAAACTGTAGCATCGGACATGCTTGCTTGAGTTTGATTACCGAGTAGATATATTCGTACTTCTCGTGGCGATCACATTGAACATTTATGAACTTAAAGATTTTTCTATCGAAAAATGGAAGGAAAAATTCTGCGACCTGGGATCGAACCAGGAACCTCGGCTGTCATGGCCGACGCCTCTACCAGGTGGGCAATCGCAGACACCCGGCCAGCCATGCTGACTCTAGGTGTCTTAAAGACAACCAAGTTGTCATGGGAGGCAGGCACCTGGCTCACAGATCGAGAATCTCTCCTATCCAACCATCAGAAAGTTTGTGGAACTCACAGATAAATGAAATAATAAATGATATTATAACTGGAGATAAGCCTACCAAGCATCAGGTAAAGATTTTTCTATCGAAAAATGGAAGGAAAAATTCTGCGACCTGGGATCGAACCAGGAACCTCGGCTGTCATGGCCGACGCCTCTACCAGTTGGGCAATCTTTACCTGATGCTTGGTAGGCTTATCTCCAGTTATAATATCATTTATTATTTCATTTATGAACTTATGTTATTCAAAATGAAACTTTAAAATGTAGTCTTTGAAGTGATTGGTCAATTAAGGTTGTAAGTTTTTTGTTTTGTAAATATGGTCTTTCAAAGTTGGGATGTTCTTTTTAATTACCCGGGATATTTTTGGATGCATTAATTTTGCCTACAGGGCGCAAATGACCACAGTAGCTGACCCGTCCTGAAACTCAAACAACCAACCAGTGTGTGTCCCTAATTTTGTTTATAAATTATTGTCTGCATGAATTTTTGTTTATGATTGATGTTTCTGTTTATTTAAACCTTGCTTTTGGCGCAAATGACCATGCAGTTGACGCGCCCGTAAAACTAACCAACCAATCATCCAACAAGCAGTATAATTATGGAAAACAATCATTGGAAAGGTCTAAAGATCCTAAAGATATTAGTCCTACGTTAAACACGAAGAATGTAATGCCACGCCGAAATAAACATCAGACTTTGAACCAGAGAAAGTGACGAAACGATAATCCCGGTGAAGCTGGTAATTAGCTCCACCAGAAACTTTTGTGATGGATATATCAGGTCCACTCATCATCTGAATTTGAGGTGGATATATCTGATAAAATTGGCTGATATCTATACTGATAATAAAATATAGTTTTAAATTTGGATTTAAATTAAAAAAACTTTAAGTTTTAACTCTTGTTTTTGGTTACTCTTTTAGATGTCCATAATGTGTAATGGCTTTTAATCCCGTTTGATTTATAGATATGGTTGTGTACTCTGAAAACTTATTTTATAATTTTGTAAGTTTATTGTTCTGTCTTTGTTATATGTACTTGTTTGTTGTTTTGTATTTCATATGTAGATGTTTTAATATTTATTTTTATTGGTAGCCTTATGATATGTTTTAAATTTTATAGATATTTAAATCTTCCGTATAGGGCCCAAATGACCATTGCTGTTGACGCGCCCATAATTCCAACCAACCACTGCATGATTGTTTTCTTGCACGGTTGTAATCTTCGAATGTCTAGAAATTAATTTATTTTAAGGCTGAAGTTGCTATCCAAATCTCTTTACTATTCTAAGTGTAAAGGACGCGCTCATAAATTCAAATAACTATTCAGCATACCATGGTCATTTTCAAGTTGTTTAATAATGGATTAAAAAATCATGAACGTTTTGAAAAGAGGACTTACTAAAGCGGCATAGATAATGGCGAGACATTTGGTGCCAAGGCCATCGATGTCGTTCAGGGAACTCTGGATATTGGCAAGGGCACTGAAGGCAGTGAAAAGGAAGAAAAAGCCAAGACTGATAAAAACCAAGTTTTTCCAAACACTGAATTTGGTTCGCGGAGGTGTTTCCTGCGAATAGGCTTGCTGTGCGGAGGAAACAGAATAGCTTCCATTCTTGTCTCCATGCGACTTCCTTGTTTTATCCTCGGTGAATGCCGGATGGTTGTCGTGCACGTAGACAGTGTTAGTGTAGCCCGACAGCTCCGAAGGAGATTCGCTCCATGGATCCTTGATGGAACGCACATTTATAAGTTCCGTCATCTTCGAAACCTATAAATAGCTGGAATAAAAAGAAATGGGAAATTAGATTTCTAAAAGGATTTTCCTTAAGCCTTACGTTAGTAAATGATTGGACAAGGCCAAATAGAAAAATCTTGTCTCTCTAGTTGGCCTTGATGATCAGATTACATCGTTCTACAAATTTTGAAAAGTTGAATGTTATGTTGAAAAGAATATGATTTCTTTGTTTTCGGAGTCAGTAAACACGAAAATAATGCTTAAATTGATTCGAGATACCAGCACTTATTACATGTCACTACTCCACGTACATATATAGCAAAAATTGTCGGGGTTATTAACACACTGCAGGGATTTTTCTACTTGTACATAAAAGCACACTGCCAGAGCAAATTATTAGGGAAACACTTCTGTACACATCAGCAATACAACCACTGTCGTTAGTCACTTCATGTGAACTGAGAACCCATCACCACTGATCGCCTGATGAGCATGCGAGAACACGCAGAGACAATAGCCGATCACGTAATGACACCGCGCTGTGACGATGCTGCCAACAGTGTAGACGTGGGCACCCAATATTTAGTGGTAAACTCAATAAATTGAGGTCAGGTCATGGCTGTAGTTGGAAAACTAGAGCTAAACTAGAAATTTCAATGTCATTTTCGAATTCAATGAGCCCTAATTAGTCAAAATTCTACTCTCAATTCCATAACATTTTGTCTGTTGAACGGTGTTACATAGAAAAACAGGCTGTGAACATAACAGATTAAGGATTCTCAGAAAGCAGTTTTTTTCATACCCGAGATATTTTTTATATAACATACTGTAGGAATCCTGAAGCAACCAGGAATAGCAAGAATTGACCATCCTAAACTTGGTTTCAAAGAATATTAACAGTTTGCAATTAGACATCACCAAGAAATACATTGAATTACAATAGGGGAAAATTAGAACAAGAAAACATGTCTTCACAACAATAATAAGATCTAACAATGTAAACTAGACTATGAAACTCAGCGAAGACATGCTGTGCGTTGAGACTAACCATGCGAAGTTGACGCTCCCTAAAACTCCAACCAACTAACCAACCACTCAACCAAACTAACTGAACATCCCACTCGTCAACGCGACACTGCATGCCACTGATGGGCTGCTATGCTATCATGAAGACCGAGTTTCTGGCAACAGTAGTGATGCTTGGTAAAGATATCTGCCAACATCTTTTCACTGTATCTGCTAAGATACTATAGAGATATCTTCCTATCCCGAACCAAATCCCTGATGAAGTGGTATCGCAGATCGATATAGTTGGTTCTACACTACCATCAGTCGCTGTTTGCTAGTGACTAGGCACCTTAGTTATCGTTAAACAGCTCTACCGTTTTGGTGACGCTGGCGTGGAGCTCCTTGAACAAATTCTGCATATTCATTTCCTCTTTAGCTCATTCAGTGATAGCCACATACCTGGCCTCAATGTTGAAGAGAGCCACTGTACACCGCTTCCTGGCACACCATCACACGACGGAGACAGCAAACAGGACGGGGGGGGGGGGGCGGTCTAGAAATTTAGGCGTCGACCACTAAGGTCATTTTGCGCCTTTTACCCAAGTTATATCTGTACGCATCCCGGGACAAACACAAACATCCATACCCACGGCGGGATTCGAACTCACGGCCAGGCGGACTCGAGAACTAGAAAGCCTACGCCCTAGCCCTCTCGGCCACCTGGCCGGCCAAACAGGACGGCTAATCCGGAATATGGCCTTCGATCACTTGAGCAGTTGACCTACTCAGCGTCGATTTTCCCAGCGAAGGTGCTCCTGTCTACCGGAAACAGAGAAGCAATTTCGGTTTCTTCAACAGGTGCTTCCCGGAAACAGGTGCTCCTGACTGAGTTTCTTTTTAATATCGCAATTTCGATTTGGTTGTCTGTTGTGTATCTTTATGTTTTTCCATTTACACTGCTTTGCAATGAAATTGCCCCACACACAAGGAGTTATCCGAATGAGCCAAAATAGGTATACAGCAAGAGATACATCTGAACACACATTTGTTACGTTATGGAGCCAGGAGTGCACTCGTTTGTACAGGATGTCCCAACGAAAAGCGGCATCAGTAGGTTGTGGCAATACCTCTAGCGGCAGGTGTAGGTGATCTTACAGGTGGCGAATGTCATCTTGGGGTACTTCTGCCCAGGCCTCGTGACCTCCTGTGTCAGTTCATGGAGATTCCGGCGTGATCGTAAACGACGTCCACCATGTCCCACACGTGCTCAATTGGCGATAGGTCTGGGGACCTCGCGGGCCAGGGCAGGCAGTTGATATCATGCAGACATGCCATGCTCACGTTTGCCGTGTGCGGTCTGGCGTTATCCAGCTGAAAGACTGCGCCGGGTATTGTGTGCAGAAAGGACAGTAATACGGGATGCAGAATCTCTGTGCGTACCGTGCTGTTGTCAGGGTGCCTTGGATGGTGACTAAAGGCGTTTCTGGTATCGTAGCCGATGCTACCCCAGACCGTGATCCCGGGTGTTGGTCCACGATGGCGATACCGGATGCATTGTTCTTTGACGCGTTCCAATGGTCTACGCCACACCCGTCCGCGTCTGTCGTCGGTGTCCAAACGTAAAGCGGGATTCGTCGCTGAAGATCACCGGGCGCCATTCCATTCGCCAGCCCACTACTTCACGACACAATGGCAGTCGTATCGCGCGGTTTTCAGGTGTCAAAGGAAGACACGACAATGAACGCCTGGCAGATATTGTCGCGGCGTATAACCGGCGTGCTATTGTCGCTATTGACACTGGAGCAGTACCGAGAATAGTGATGTTGTTGCGCAGCTGCCGCAGGGTGATGGTTCTCTCCGCTAGCGCTGTTCGCAGTATCTGCCTATCGATACGAGCTGACGTGCTTCTCCGGGCCCCAGAGCCTAGTCTTCTAGCATGTGTGCCTTCCTCTCGCCATTGCCTCCAACATCGGCCTACCGTCCGTGCGTCCCGCGACACATGGACAGCAATTGACCAACCAGCCTCGGAGAGGCCAATAATCCGACCTCGTTCAAAATCCGTTAATTGCGTGAACGGTTGTCGTTGTCGTCGTCGCGGCATTGAGACCGTTGTGCGGATTACAGTACTGTACGTTCACGAGGCAGTTGCTTCCTCCCTATGGCATGGAACGTCTCGCACAGGTATCAACTGATGAGCCTATACAGGCACCCGGACACCCTGTTTCAACCCAGTGGTCATGTCCCGCGAGCATGCATATAATCGTTTACTACTCGGAGATAGACGAACCCCCCCCCCATTGAATATGGATAAGGTCGGGTAACTACTTGTTGGTGGGGCAATTTCATTGCAAAACAGTGTATATGGATTTTTATTGTTTGTATGTATAAATCTTTTGTACAGAGCGTAAATGACCACAGTAAGTCACGCGCTCTAAAACTTCAATCAATCTAATTTTTGATCATATACATCTTGCGTATAAGGTACAAATGACCACTGTTGTTCACGCGCCCTTAATTCCAACCAGACAACCAAGTATTCTTGCCTTTCTTTGGCTTTATGCCAGCGTTCCGGAAGAGCGTCATTATAATTCTTGGTCCTTATTCACAGAGCACACAACATTGTCATCGGACTCGAATTGAATTCCAGCGACGTAGACATTACAAAACCGTTTACAAATATTCCCGCCACTTTTTTCCTCAGAAACAAGATAGTTGATCACAGCACGCTGCTTGCAACGTGCATCACTGACATCCGCCATTTTTAACACTCTCTATAGCGGCGGAGCTTGCAACTTTCCACAAAGGAGGCGGGATCTGTCGAATTAGGACTTCTCAAAATTTCAGCCTCGTAGCAGTGTTCGTGTCATAGAAATAAATTGTGGTGCATTACTTTTTAAACACTTAGGCAAGTCGTCCGTGTTTTAACTTATTATGAGTTAATTGATGTGTGTTTTGAAATGTCAAGCAAACGCAATGCAATTTTGGAGCTGATTCGTCAAGGAAAGCTGTCAACGTGAAATTGTTCGTTTACTCAATGTTGGCAGAGACGTCATCTCCTAAGCGGTCAAACGGTTCAAAGCACTTGGCCATGTAGATCACCGTCCAGGAAGAGGAAGAAAGCGTACCACCAACACGTCCAGGAACCGCAAAATCATCAAAAAACGAGTTCAGCGAAATCCGAGGGTCTCAATGAGACAAATCGCTCGTGAGACCGTAATCAACCGCGAATCGGTGCGGAAAATGGCAACAGAGGAACTCGAATTCAAGCCCTACAAGTTCCAAAAAGTCCAGCTCCTCACAGACGAAAACAAGCGCTTACGGCTCCACAGATGCCGTCAACTCAAGCATCGGGCCGCAGGTGAGAAATGGAAGCGCATCCTCTTCACAGATAAGAAGCTCTTCACTGTGGAGCGGGCAAACAATCACCAAAACGACAGAGTGTGGTCAGCACAGGCACCCGGCACCTCTGCAGTCATCGAACGTCGCCAAAATCCGCAATCCGTGATGGTCTGGGCTATTGTTACAGAATTCAGAAATTCTGCATCACTAAGAGCAACGCACGAAGCAGAATTTCTGAACTCTGTAGCAATCATTTTAGCAGAGGACCTTCGACTGTCTGTCAATTTCTTTGGGTCTGCCTTTTATTGTTGTTTCTTGAGTCTTTCACTTCGCAATCGCATTGCCTATAGTTGTACGTGTATTTGTAGAATGGTGGAAATCCCACGGACTGGCTTGTTGCACAAGTGGCATCCTAATTCCACGTTGGAAGTCGCTGTGCAGTTTTGAACAACCCATATATTAATACAAAGCAGATATGTGTCTGAAGATGTCTGATGTTATTTAAATAATTTGCATATCATTGTCATTTGGCACATTCCATGATTTATGAGGGGTATCCCTAAACTTTGCTCACATTGTGTGTAACTCTATTCAAGAGGGCAACAATAAAAGGCTTTATAAGATGTAATGACTATACTCTGTCCAACGAAAGAAAAACTGGGCGTATTCAGTTGAATTTCCAATTTCAGTTGTTAATCATTGTTAATTTTATATAGCAACAATGTCTAACAATTAAAATTGGGAATTTAATTAGACACGCCTAGTTTTTCCCTACCGTATGTGATGTAACAATGAGGCCGACGAGAGACAGGCCAGGGCCAACACTTCCTATAGAGAAGGCCTGCGGACAAAAGGTGTATACAGGGTTATGCATAACCTTTTGCTAGGGGTCTGGAAAATAAACAAAACTAAGTGTAATGTTCTGCGGTTGACAATCAAAAAGTACGTTTATTTCTGCTTTTATCACATCAATATTTAGTGTGGCCACCACCTGCTTCTCGAACAGCACGCATCCGTTTCGGGTAGGAGCGGAGGAATGTCTCAAACAGAGCAGTATCGTACTCCACAGATGTCAGGTGTCCCATTAGAAGGTCTCGAGAATACCGATTTTCACCACGTTTTTGAATCATTAAAGATTCCACTGCGTCTTTTAACACGGCTCCAAAATGTTCAGCAACGTTTAGGTCAGGGGATGCACCGGGCCATTCGTTTGATGAGAAGAAATCGATAGCACTTTCTCTTAGGATTTGCTGTGTTGCATTAGCCTTAAAGCAAGGTGCCTTATCGTGCAAAAAACAAACTTCATGCGGGTCGATAGTGTTGTTTTGATCTCGAAGAAACGGAAAAACATCATTTGTTAGCAAATTCCGAAAATAATCACCATTCCATGACTCACCCTGCTCCTTGAATCTCCACATCATTCGCTTGGCGGTGAAACACACGAAGATGCCAATGCAGTCAGGCTTCTTGGACAGCTCTTGATAGTGTTCATCGTCAGAAATATCTGTAATCGATAAGCTCCAGACCCTATCGTTTTGGTAATTCGGACGTCTCATAGTCCACACAAAGAACTCGTCGCTCGGGGCAAGGTGCATGAAGTCGTCTTCCACCCAATCCCGCAGGTAGTCGCAAAACCAGAGCCGGTCTTCGATGTTTAATGCGGTCTTCATCGGTTTCGGAATAACATGGAATGGCTTGATGTTTGCACGCTGACGATGTCTTTGAACCGTTGAACGAGAAATTGTTTTTCCACGCTTGGCTTTAATTTCTTGTGCAATGTTGACACAGCTGCGACGTCTTTTGCCACTGTTATTAGCAATGATGTTTTTGCTTTCCTGTGATAATTTCTCGGGCCTACCCTCAGCAAATTCGGCATGGCAGTTATCATAACCTTTCTTCCAATTGTCCGTCACCCATCTATCCGATCGGTTTAACTTGTTCACAACCCATTTGCGATTAATAAAAGACGCACCTGCTTCCATTGCCTCTCGATATGCTTTTGTACGAACTCTATCCATGAAACGCTGCTCTTCACTGTCATTTATTAAACCAGCCATATTTGTTTGATACCAATAGACGCACAATGAACTACTCTCTGCCGAAGCGTCATAAGATTGTGCTACAACGCTGCGGTTTAAGTCGCAGCCCCCTAGCAAAAGGTTATGCACAACCCCGTACATTGTTACATCATCATCAAGCGGCTATTGTTATCGTATTTCTACCAATAATAAGCCCTAAATTTGGCCGCTTGATGATGATGTAACAATGCACACACCTTTGGTCCGCAGGCCTTCTCTCTAGGAGGTGTTGCCAGGGCACTCAAAAGTCACATGATCATCGGAGTCCGGGCAACAATCCATCTTTCATTGTTTCCAACAAACCAAAAAAAATTGATTGTTAAAATCCAAGATGGAGACAATGATGGATGAATTGTTGGCCGGACCCCGATGATCATATGACTTTTGAGTGCCCTGGCCTGTCTCTCGTTAGCTTCGTGTAACAATATATGACGTTTTCGCGCTCTATCACAGAATTCTGAGTTATTTAATTGTGTAAGATTTAACAATATTTGTTGAGAAAATTTTTTTTTCCCGTTAATTAATAAGCAATTCGACTTTAAATGTAAATCGGAATTAAAAAATTAAATCTTTTAATCTCTTGTTCACCTTGCATGATGACATGCTTATTGAATAATGGAACTCGACTAGAGGAGAAAGTTGATAAGAGAATCGTGTTTCATTATAAAGTATCATCAGTTTGCTAATTTCTTTTGTACTGAGCGCAAATTACCTCGTTAGTTGACGCGACCATAAACCTAAACAAACGACAAAAAATTGATGCTGTACATGAATGGTGTTCAAGAAATGTTGAAGTGTTTATCACCATAAGATAATCGGTCAAAAATTCAAACATGTTATCAGAGTTTCAATAGGAAATACATGATTCAAGCTTTAAAAAAAATTAAAACATGTCGCCATCAGTTAGCTTTCAAGTATTTATTGATTTTTAATGATAAAATGACAGATGCCGCTTAAGAATCCACCAACAATCTATCGATTCCTATTATGCAATCAATCAATGAACGTAAGTTTCCAAGAACCAAAAGAGCAAACTTGTCAAAATTTCATGCGGTTTAGTACATTAATAGATAACGAATCGTATAAAAATATTTTAGAAAAAAAGTTATTTCATATATCTTTATAAGCTAACCACTCATAGTAGTATTGTGCTGTATTGTATTTTCATATCTTATAATACAAAAGTGTGAAGATACAACAATTTTCACGATAAATTAATACAATTTTTTTTATTTAAATATGTTAATATCATCATTACATTTATATTAATGCTATAAAATTAGCATATATAATTCTGTAATCAGACAAATATGAAATAATTTAAATTAACAAAAAATTTTATTTATTCTGTTCTTTCAAATTCATTAAAATATTCATTATTTACTTTTCACTGTGAGTAGGAATTAAAATTATGAATGCTATTTCTGCTCTAGGCGATTGATTGAGGCCAACGAGAGACAGGCCAGGCAACACCTCCTAGAGAGAAGACCTGTGAACAAAAGGTGCATACATTGTTACATCATCAAACGGCCAAATTTAGGGTTTTTATTGGTAGAAATGCGAATAACAATAGCCGCTTGATAATGATGTAACAATGTATACATCTTTTGTCCGCAGGCCCTCTCTCTAGGTGTCGGGCCAGGGCACTCAAAAGCCAACTGGGGTTCGGGCAACAATCCATCCTTCATTGTTTCCAACAAACGAAAAATACTGAATGTTAAATCCAACACGGAGCAATGAAGGATGAATTGTTGCCTGGACCCCGATGGTCAGGTGACGTTTGAGTACCCTGGCCTGTTTCTCGTTTACCTAGGGTGGTGTTTGTAGCCAAAGAGAAAGACAGGCTCGGGCCAACATCACCTCAAAGAAAGTTGGTTGGTTTGGTTTGTTTGGTATTAACGTCTTTTTCAACTGCCATGGTCATTTCAGGACGGCGTTATAGGGGCCGCAAATTTTGCCTCGCAAGGGTTCTTTAACGCGCAGCCGGCAAACGACTACATGGGACCAACGGCTTTACTTCCCTTTCAAAGGTAATGCGTGATCTCAGGATTTTCCCCCTGCAAAAATCCTTGTCGTCCCCGGCCGGGGTCGAACCCGCGTCCTCGGGCATCACAGGCGATCACGCAACCAATGAGGCCTCAAAGAAAGCCTGCGCAGGGAAACGACATATACAGGGTGTTTTTGAATTGAGTACAGATTTTTTGGGAGATGATAGAAGAGGTCCTTAGAAGTATTTTTTGTCATATGAACATGGGGTCCCCGCAGCTCCGTTTACTTACAATACTGCATTGAACAATCAAATGACACCGGGACGCAGTGTGCGTTGGTAGGCCGAGATTATTTTATTTTTACCAATTAACACATCAAGTGAACTTTTTAAAGCAAATCTTTACCTACTGCTTTCCCAGAATGCGATTAGTTCATTTACATATGGACTAATCGTATTTTACAAAGGGGGTTGGATACCATGGAATCTCCTAAGACTTTTCAACAAACACGCACGTGCACCTTGAAATTTCTTTGCAAACAATTACTTTAAAATTTATTACAGTAGATTGCTTGTGTTAATTGTTAAAAATAAAATAATCTAGGCCTACCAACGCACACTGCGTCCCGGTGTCATATGATTGTTCAATGCAGTATTGTAAGTAAACGGAGCTGCGGGGACCCCATGTTCATATGACAAAAAATACTTCTAAAGACCTCTTCTATCACCTCCCAAAAAATCTGCACTCAATTCAAAAACACCCTGTATTGTTAAAATGTCATAAGTGATCGTCCCGTAGCCAACGAGAAAGACAGGCCCCAGCCAACACCTTCTAGACAGAAGGCCTGATAACGGAAACGTCATACGTTGTTACATCATCATTAGTCGACCACATTTAGGGCTTATTATTGGTAGAAATAGGATTAACATTGGTCGACTAATGATGATGCAACAATGTATGACATTTCCGTTATCAGGCCTTCTGTCTAGGTGGTGTTGCCCCGGCGCGGAAAAAGCACCTGACCATACAAGTCCGAGTACAATGTAACCTTAATTATTTCCATCTTGGAATTTAACAATCATTATTTTTTCGTTTGTTGGAAACAATGAAGGTTGGATTGTTGGCCGGACTATTATGATCAGGTGATTTTTCCGCGCCGGGGCCTGTCTTTCTCGTTGGCTACGTGATCGTCCGAGGCCAACGAGAGACAGGCCAGACAACACACCTCTACTCAAAGCCTGAGCGCGAAAATTTCATAGATTGTTACATCATCATACGGAGTCATGTTTAATCGTATTTCTACCAATAATCAGCCCTAAATTATGACTCTGCATGATGATGTAACAATGTATGAAGTTTTCGCGCTCAGGCAACACCTCCTAGAAAGAAAGCTTCACAACTGAAAAGTCATGCATTGTTACATCATCATAAGTCGGCCAAATTTAAAGCTTATCATTGG
>JAHWFO010030346.1:664546-696299 GCA_023313115.1 Rhysida immarginata | reverse complement strand
AGTTTCCACGCATTAGAATGGCCTTGTTTGTTGGGTAGCATGGAAAAATTGCCTTAATTTTTAATGGTTAATTTTTGTGTTAAGATGAGGTGTTGTTGTCCCCCCCCCCCTCCCATAAATAAATCCCAAGAGAATTAATGTTTTAAAATAGTGCCTAAATGGCGAATACGAGCCGTTAGCTTTAATAATGAAGAGAGACCTCTCCTTAAATTTTATAAGTATTTTAATATAAATTTAAGATAATTGCATTTTAACCGAGAAACCAAATTCCCTGTATGAAGATAATTATTTAATTTGCAAAGGGATAGTCTTATTAAAATAAATATATAACGTAATATTGAAATCTGGCTCCATCAAAAGTTACTCGTTTTAACTGCATTGATTGAAGAGTAAATTCATTTATTTAAGTTACTTAGTAACTATTTAAATCTTTCTGAGCCGATGTATACATAAAAAAGATTACCAAAAGTTAGTGTTGTTCTGTTCTGTGCTTTTATCATTCAAGAATGAGCAAACGATTTTATCAATTATCTTGTTAGATATAATTCAAAGGGAGGCGCAACAATAATGAATAAATACGTTTTTAAGAGGTATTCTGTTTCCATAATTAATTTTCCAATTAAGAAACGTTAATCAAATTCCCGTGGCATGTCAGGAATTTTCGTACTAATGACATTAACAATTTGATTAAAAACTGAGACATCTTAAAATTCACATATATCGGACATGAAAAGTTTTAATTATTCATATTATGTGAATAATTCATTCAATACCGTGAATAAAGAAAGCACGGAAGAAATTCATAATGTATTTCTCTAAAATTTACAATAAAAGGAAATTATGAAATACCAATATCAAACGATAATTACAATCTAACTAGTTTTTGCTTGCTTGCTACCTGAAATATCTCCATTTATTTACTGGCACTGATAAGCGGTGATTAAGGAAATGCACCGTAAAATGTCAATAGGATATTTTTACTTAATCATTTGTTAGTCATTGCTTACTCTTTATTTCCCCTTTCTTACTTTATAATATAACCTGTTCTTAATACAAATACACAGTGAATGAAGAATCTTTAAATAAGTTGTGAAAGGTTAAAATTAACGTTTTATTTATTTTATTCTCCAGAATACCTCACATCCGTTAAACAAAGAGATATAATAGCATTTAAAAGGGTTCACTTCGTGAATTTCTGATATTTGTTAGCATATGAATGTACTTTCAATCGCATTCAGAATGAAAAACAAATTCGTGAAAGAGGAAACAATGGGTTATGAAATATTCTTTTCTATGAAAAATCATTAAAAACGCTTAATTGAATAAATGGTGCAAATTAAAAACGATTGGGAATTAATGAATATCCAGTTAATACCAATATTGTTCCCATTGAAATTTGAATTTTAATCAATTCAATTGAAATAAGAGAATTCTGAAATCTATTAATACAGATTATATCAATAAGCAGCCACTACCTTGTTGTGATAGTGCTTTAACGATGTGGAAAGTATGCTGAGGGGTGATTGTGAGCCAAGTTGAATGGTCCTTCCAATGGAAGCTAGTCATTAAAAGCAGCCTCAGTTGTGTTCATTACGTCCAGCCACACACTTGCTGATATTTTTTTTCGTTTTTCTAGTACCAGTGTGTACCCTTCTCCCCTGTTGGACTCTGTGACAGAAGGGGAGCAGGGAAGAAGGGACTCTGTATTTATTTGTGGGCATAAATGACCTTTAAATTTATGCCCAGTCAAAAATGACCGATCCTGAATCTGTCGCAAGTTCCTTCTGAAAACGAAATGGGTGTGAACTAAAAAGAAGGTGGGGGGGGGGGATTCTGTCATTCACGTAAAGTTTGAAAGTCACCCTAGACTATATAGAAAGAGAACTCGAATTTGTAACACACGAAATCGAGAAATTAAAAATAAAGCAAAATAAAATTGAAACTGAATGATTCCCCAAAATTCGAAGAGAAGTTTTTCTTGCGGATGTAGAAGATACTGTATATTGATACTTGCACAGGCGACACTGTTCGTGGAAGTTGAGCCATGGACATTTCTACTATAGATATAAATCTGCTATTTTTAATGGATGATTGTTTTTTGCAAACCAGGTTTAGGTTATGATTTAGCATACAGGACATAAGAATATACAGGGTGATTCTGAAAAAGTGTGTATAACTGTAAGCAATGACAGAGGTGACCAGAATGAACATTTTCTTTTAATACAATGTAGGTCCGAATTTGAACGCTAACTGACTGAGATATATACTGAAATAAAAATGCCGCCACCAAGATCAACAAGTTAATAACTCAGATTCTGCAACGCCAAGAATAATGAGTTTTGAAGGAATAATAGGGTACAAAAAATTATGTATACTTTTAAAATTTGATCGTATTCCAACGATTAGTTTCCGGGTTACGCATTCAAAATCGTAACATTGCTCACATGCGAGTACTAACCAGCATGTGTTACGATATTGAGTGCGTAACTCGGAAACTACTCGTTGGAATTCGATCAAACTTTAAGGTATATAGAGTTTTATGTACACTATTGTCTCCGACCTTCGGAAGCTAAGAGGAAATTTATTTCTTACTAGCAGATACCCGTAGCTTCGCTCACGGCAAAATGATATAAGTGAATGATCCTTTTTATGGAAATAATACTTCAGTAGATTATGGCATTTATGGACTCTTTACTAATCAGCAGAAACTTCAGGGAAAACTACATTACGATTTTTATTATCTCCATCCTCAATCAGTATTGTCTGATTTGTTGCTATGTTGCACATACTAGTAGCTTCAAGAAGTTCCCGGAATTAATTTTTATTTCTGCACACAAAAAAATACAAACATTTAAACAAAATTTCTTTCAAAATACGTACTGTCCTTAGGCAGTAACACACTTCTGCCAACATCTGTATAATGCTTGGAAACCCTCTGCGAAGCCAGTTTGCGGAACGGTGCAAAGTGCGGATATCGCAGCAGCTTTTTGTCTCTACACTTTGGCGTCTGTCTTCTCACACGATGTTGCTCACAAGATCGATTGAAGTTGATGGATGGCCACTCCGAAGGTCATCTTTGATATTCGAACGTGGTTCCATAATTGACATTTTACGTAGCGAAATCAGAATGCGATGCTTACTCTACACTACCAGTTAACAGACTGCCCGTGCACCGCAGCATTCCGTTTAAATCAGGTCAAAACACGTTCGAGCATGATCTGCGAATGGTATACAATGCGGGGAAGCCTCGCTCTCTCACACACAGTACCTCAGTTTCACAGCATATCAGGATTCCGTAGCTACTAGTATTTTTGAAGCTACTAGTATAACTGGCCGTGGGAAAAACCTCGTTTCGGAGGTCTACTTCAATCACATTAAACGTTTGGCTTGGGATTTGTTAATCGTAATGGCGAAACAATTTGACTTTAAACTACAGCCTCTGAAATGGTAGATCAGTAGGAATCATTGGTATTCTTGGTATTGATGCGATTTCACTGATTACTGGTCCGAAAATTGGTGGCCTTTATGTTGTCCATTAAACGCTTCACTTACAGTCGTGTGCCATAGAAAAGCCGTGGTGGTTTATGATTGCGAAGCAACATGATCGGAGTACCAACTTTTAGCTTGAGTACATGTGAAGGCAAACCTGAAGGGTTGAGAGCATTGAGAAACTCTATTGGGTAGTGAATGGTCTCATCTAGATTTAACATCGTATCCATTGACGTGAATGTTTTACATATGGTGGCTATTTTTTCAGAAACTGCTTCATTTATTTCCTACGCGGCGTTGTTTCTTGGAATTATGATGGCGCGCTTGCCAAGCTAATTAGTGTCCTTCTGTAGCAAATTTTCAAAATTCAGATAAACAATGTCTATAAGCTGGTCAATGGTTCTGACACATGACATATTGTAGGATGTTAATGCTCTAACTATCTTCATCTTTTACGAATTTTAGAGGATACAGCTACGGTTCATAGCTGTATTCATCGAAGACTATTGTCGCACGATCGGAGCACTAAATCCCTGGAACCACAATCTTCATCAACCATCGATACCGCAACTTCGCTGGTTGTTATAGCATTGTTGCGGCCTCGGTGGTCACCAACAAGTCATTTTTCGGCATGAATTACGATTTTATAGGTAGGAGGCATTTGCTCTATGGCGTTGTGAAAATCCGTACATAACTATTACTTTCATGAAGAATTTGCTGTTAAAGATTGCAAAATTTCTTTTTGAAGGGATGGACCTTAACTATGCCATAATATTATTTGATCTTCTTCAGAAGTAGCACACTGCCAATAAAAAAAATTGAGCCCTTTTTGTGGTGGAGATAGCAAACTGCCAAAAATGATAAATTTGTCTATGGAATTTATACGTTGGCATATAATACAGAGGTTGAGTTAAAAGCAGTGGCCGATCACCAAACTTTTAAATGGGCACCAGACAGGAACTACTCGTTGCTAATCTTCAAAGTAGAGTCCATCATGCTCGATGGTTTTCATCCAACAATCAGCCAGTTGGCGGATGCCCTCGCGAAACCACTCCGGTTTTTGGGCGAAAAAGCCATGGACCGGAAGAGATGATAGTCGGCAGGTGCGAGGTCGGGGCTGTATGGTGGATGTGGCAAAACCTCGATTTTTTCAAGCAGTTGACGACACACCTTCACCCGTTGTTGTGCTTGCGCGGGCGTCAGCTCGTGGGGCACAACTTGGCAGCTCCTGTTGACCTTTCCCATGGCGTGCAGATGTCGAACCACACTCGATTGTGATGTCCCGATGTCCGCCGCTAGTCCACGGGTGGTGCTGCCTGGGTTGGCTTCCACTTGTTGCCGTAGGGCTGCGTCATCCACTTCTTTGGGTCTTCCGCTCCTTGGCGCATTTTCCAGGCCCATGTCTCCAGACGAAAAGCGGGAGAACCACCGTCGTGCTGTCCGTTCATTGATCACACCCTGAAAGTGCTATCCGAAATTGGTGCAAATTTCGGCGGTTACTGCTCGCGCACGGGTCCCCTTTTTTCAATAGTGACGAAGGAGCCCGCGTATCACCAATTTTTCTGCCATATTTTTACACTGGCTGACGCAGATGGCACAGTGTCTATGGCATTCAAATTCGTACTGACGTTTCTTCCCACTCTTTTCTCCTAATAAATTGCGATATACCCTTGTGGTAAATGGTCTTCGCCCAGAATTCGTCAAACTCTAACCCTCCTCCTCCCGACTCGGCCACTACTTTTGACTCAACATCTCTACCTTCTTTAACTTCTTTACCTCTAAAAGATGTCATTGTAAAACATGCATTGTATTTTCCAATGTTCTGCTGGTAATGTTTTGATGTCTGATCTGTTCCAGTTAGTATATTTTTAAGATTTCCGGATGTTCAGTATCATTTAGTTGCACGTGTCCATTGAAACAACAGATTCCCAATGGAATCTTTTGTTTACAGAATCCCTTTAGGCCATTTTCTTGTGCCGCAATGTTTACAGAATTTATTCATTTTACCCATAGATAGATCTTTCTGGCTTGAATACTCACTGCTTGGTTGGGAACCAAATGCAGATCAAAACCCAATGACAGAATTTTTTTCATGTGGACTCAACAATTCTGTCTCTGATTTGTGTTGAAGTATCTCGCCCTAGCCTGACGTCTTGCACTGGTGGGATTTCTTGACCTTGGGCATTTTTACTTCGTTTTTAAGGTTCGAAGTAGCGCTGTAAAGGGCTGTTTTTGAAAAGCATACAACCATGCAGCACTCTGCAGAGACAACTCCTCCAGTAGGTAGGAGGTGTTGGCAAAGGGCAGTTTTACTTCTGACGCGCATTTCCCTAACAAAATACAATAGAGAACTGACCAGGTTCCCTACTTGTGTCCCTACAAAAGAAAGTGGTCTCGCTTTCTCTCCGTAGAGATGACCCAATCTATTGGGTCCGTTAAAAAAAAAATATTTAAATTATTTGGTATGCGCGTATGCGCTTTCTTCATGGATCTTGTCAACAAAGTATTTACTTTAATAAATTAAAAAATAAAATATAGAATGATAAAATGTAATTAAACGCTTCTCTATTATCCTACACTTTTCACTGATTGGTAAGTTTGCTAAGTAATTTGGTGAAGGGAATTTTTACCAATCAATCACAATGAATTAAAATCACGCGCTTAATTGTTTAAAAATTCCCTCATTACGCCCCTTCAAACTCTTCCTGAATAGACCGTAGTTATTTTTTTCCAATTATGTTTTGGTTAAACTAATTAGTTCAATGATTTCCTGCTAGGTGCTCTGATCAATGCTGTGAATTTGGTCAATTTTCATATTATTATTATTCCAAAATTTTTATTATCAATAGGTAATATCAGGTTGTTGCAAAAGTTTTTTCCGGATTTTTATTCCAACACAAAAACGATTGAACTTGAATGACAGATTCAGCTCATGCAGATGCCGGGCAAGGGTTGAAAAGTGAACCTTGAACTGTTCTGCGGGTTCCCTCATTGTTACATTGTGATCTTCATCAATTGCTTGGCGTAGATCACCATCTGAAATCATGATTGGCCGACCAGAGAGGTGCATCTTGAAGAGTGCTATCTCCGCGTCTGAACCGGCGATACCATTCTTCTATTGTACGTAGACTAACAGTTCCGTCACCTAAACGTTGGCAAATGTTTCGGTGACATTGCGCAGCACTGATCTTTCCAGAATACTCGTAGAAGATTATTGCTCGAATATGCTCGCGTGAAAGGTCCATTTCAGACCGTTGATGGCACTCACAGATGTATAGTCAGAAAGTTGATTCTTGGATGTAATATAGCAAAGATATTCAGGAATCGAATGCAATAATTTGTTTGAAAACATATGAACACCCCCCTCGGAAAATGAGCCCTTCTTGGGCACGGGTTCTAGAACCGGAAGAAACTTTTGCAACAACCTGATATTAGTAATATTATTCTTTTTATTATCAGAAGTAGCAATTAGCGCTGCCTGGTGCTGCTACACATGTGGACCCGTTATAGCCATAAAGATAGATATATACCAGAGGAGGAAACTCAGTGAATAATCAAGGGACTTGGGAAATATTTGCATAGAAATATTTGCTGGCGTTTGTTCTATAAGCTGACTTTCGGGACTGCTTTTTTAATACTTTTCTCTTGTTACGGATAGAGACAAAGAGACTTACGCAGACGGTGTCGATACAAAATCTGACTTTTTATTTCCAAATTTATATTTACAGCTTATGAAATAATCAACCAATCAGAACAGCGGTAAATAGGTTGCGCTCATTGGTTCTGTCTGTCACTGGCCAATCATAGTGGCCGCTAGAAATCTTTCCCCGTTAAGTTTTGGCTTGTAGACCCAGGAAATCTGGAGGTTTCGAAAGGCGACCTGATTGTGTGTAAAAACCTGTCTCATCATCAGGTTCGAAATACGCTGGTTTGAGGCGATCAATTGAGATCCAATCCGTTTTGCTTCCTATTTCGATTTCGAAAGCCTTGGCTTGCTTGTTTGTGATCCGAAAAGGTCCTTTGTAAGAGTGAACCAACGGTGGTTTGTGACCCGTGCAGATTGTGTAACGCGTGCCCTCTAGCATATAGCGAAAATGCCGGATAGCGAGGTATACAGCCAACAATTTGCGGTCGAAAGTGCTGTATTTCTTCTCAGGGGGCGGAGTTTCTTAATGAAAAAGGCTAGTGGCTGGCGTGCGCCCTGAACAGCTTGCTCTAAAACTGCTCCTACAGTGACATTGCTTGCGTCTGTGGTCAGGAACAACGGGGCATTTGGAATAAGTACGGCAAGGGTTACGGCGTTCAAGAAGGCTTCTTTTGCCGAGGAGAATGCTTCCTCCTGACAAGGGCTTCATTCAAGTGCCGTCGAATTTCCGACAACCGCATCGTACATTGAAGCCAGGATCTCGCAGCTTTGGGGACGAAGCGATGGTAATAATTCATCATTCCGAGGAATCCTTGTAATTTCTTGATTGTCGTGGGTCGAGGAAAGCGTTGACTTCACAGCGTTGACTTTGGTGGTTAATGGGCGGACTCCCTCCTGGCTGATCTGGTGGCCCAGAAAACTGATGGATTGTGTGCCGAAAATACATTTGTCGGGTAGGACAACGAAGCCATTTTCTCGCAGTAATTTGAGGACGTTGAGTAGGTGTGTGGCGTGGTCTTGTTTGTTCTCCGAGAACACCAGAATGTCGTCTTCGTAAACGGCGCAGTGCGGGACTTGCACGAATATTTGGTCCATCATTAGTTGAAACGTGGGGCCGCTGTTGCGCAAACCGAATGGAGTGTAGTGGAAAACGTAACTGCCAAATGGGGTGATGATTGCAGTCTTCGGAACATCGTCGGGATGGACTGATACTTGAAAATACCCTTTTAACAAATCAAGTTTAGAAAAAATTTTTGCCTTACAGTGACGTCCGCTATGTTCGGCATGGGGTAGCGGTCGGCTTCCGTTATAAGGTTTAAACGACGGTAAGACGCCAGATGCCGTCTTGCTTCGGCGTCATATGAAGGGGGGATGCCCACGGGCTGGCGGCTTTAGAGCAAACTTCCATCCTCTCCATCTCTGCAAACGCTGCTTAGGCGACATTAAGCAAATGGGTGGGGAGGCGTCGGAACTTTGAATGAATGGGAGGGCCACTTGTCTTGATGTAGTGGCATACGCCATGCTTTGCCGCGGCATCTGTCGTATTTCTTAGTACGAGCTGAAAAACGTCGGGGAATTCGTTGATGATGTTGTTGAACCTTTCTTCCGGGAAACGGCAAAAGCTTCGTTTCTGTTGTAGGCTGGAGATGGGTGGGTCGAAAAAATCGTCGATCAGGCGTCTGTATGCCACGTCCACTAATAAATTATAATGCGCCAAGAAATCGGCTCCGAGAGGGCTTTCCGAACGTCTGCGATGATAAACTTCCACTTATAGGTCCGGCCCGAAAAGTTTACAACCATGTTTCGTTCCGCATACATCTTTATCGGTGTGCCTTTCGCGGCAACGAGCTGCACCAAGTTGTCTGTGGTCACGGCCTGTTTTTCATTGTCGGAGGCGGGGAAAATGGAACGGAACGCACCTATGTCGACCAGGAATCGTAATTTAGAGATGCTGTCTTGAATGCGCGGCCAAATTTCACGTATTTTGGTCGCCATTTGCACCCCTGGACGTATGTTCGTGCCGAATCGCCGAATCGCTCGTGGTAACTGTAGAATCCAGACTTCGTGATGAATCCGCGACGTGGTTGTCGCTTCTTTTCTTCCTGTGTGAGCCTCCGGTGCGGCGCTGTAACGGATACTACGTGGTCAGTGTCTTCGCCGGAGTCCTGTAAAACTGCCGAGACAATGCTCGTGCATTTGGCTATACGATGGACCTCCATTAAAGCGTCGGCTTTCTTTATCAGATCGTTGACGGAGGTTTCTTCAGTTTCGTGAAACAGCACTCGCACGTCACCCGGAAGACATTGCAACCTTATCTCTTTTTTAAATCAACTTCCCGGGGTTTGAGGGTGGTAGGCGGGACAACAATAATATTTCGTGCCATAGCTACTTGGCCGTACGATCGCCAGCTGGTTGCGAGGCATGGCGAGGATACGTATGGCCCGCTCTGATGTCCATGGAGAGAATTCATTTAGCAAATGCCTTTTTAAATGTTCGTATGGAATCTCCTCTTCTTGACTTTCAATCCAAGGTGCGATGTGGCGGAACACGTGGTCGGGTAGAGCTTCCATCACAAGGTTCGCTTTCGTGGCAGACCGGGATATGCGTCTAAGATGAAACAGTACTTCGGCTCGGTGGAACCATACTATTGTTTTAGCAGGTGAAAATGGCGGTAGTTGTATGGTACAGGCGTTGGCTTCTGTGAGTCCGGGTACTGTAGGCATGTTATCGGGTTTTGCAGGCAAGTCATCGGGCATAATGGATAAAGAGACTTACGCAGACGGTGTCGATATAAGAACTGACTTTTTATTTCCAAATTATATTTACAGCTTATGAAATAATCAACCAATCAGAACAGTGGTAAATAGGTAGCGCTTATTGGTTCTATCTGTCCTCAACTGCCCAATCATAGTGGCCAACAAGAAAACAGCACCCTCTCGTGAAGAGGAGGGGGGGGGGGGGGCCACACCCCTTTTTTACAATTTTTTTAAAAAAGAAAAGTGGTTATGTGATCGGTTTTTCCAGCTGTCCGTCCGTCCGTCTGTCTGTCTGTCTGTAGACACAATTCCCACAATTCATTGCGTTGCAATAGAAAGAGTGCATGTATTGAATTGCTGGAAGACACGAATTATCCACGCATTCGGGAAAACGCGTGTTGAAAACATACATGGGTTCGGCTCTGCGCGTGCTCTAAACGTTAATGAGATGGTGCGCGTGCAGGATGCACGTGTTTGACGATTATTGAAAGGGCAGTTCGGTCTCTAAATCAAGAGAATTTTTTTTTATTCATAGGGAGCTTAGTATTTATTACGATAACTTGAAAACGAATTAACTTTTTCAAAGTCTGTTTTCACCAATCCATTAATATGGGACAGAACACGAACAAGTACAAACGTGAGATGGCCGGAATAAGTACGTACTATTCCGGAATAAGTGCTTTAAGTGTACAATTATGATACCCCCTTAAAAACTTCCTATAATCAGACATGGCATGTAATATATCAAACAAATCGTTACAATATATCATGAACGAATATATAAGAGTAACTAGTGATAGCAGGTATTGGTCTAATGGCACGTGTACGTGCAAGGATGTCTCATGAATGAATATAACTCGTAAATAATGTTGGTGTGAAATATTTAGTAGTACGTGTTTTAATGGTATCAAATCGAACTTTCAATGCTAAGATATGGCATGTAATATATCAAACAACTCGTAACAACTTGTCATGAGTGAATATAACGAGTAAATAATGATAATGGTAATTGGTTTACTAGCACCGTTGGAACTTTCAATTCTAATATATGGCATGTAATATATCAAATAACCCGTAACAACGTGCCATGAGTGAATATAACGAGTAAATAATGATAATGGTTATTGGTTTAGTAGCACGTACCCTAATGGTGCCTTGTGGTACCATATGGTACCATTGGAACGTTCAATGCTAAGATATGGCATGTAATTATCAAACAACTCATAACATGTAATGAGTGAATATAACGAGTAAATAATGATAATGGTTACTGGCTTAGTAGTGTGTGCCCTAATGGTGCCATATGATACCAAATGGTACCATTGGAACTTTCAATACTAAGATATGGCATGTAATATATTAAACATCTCGTAACAATGTGTCATGAGTGAATATAACGAGAAAATAATGATAGTGGGTTTTGGTTGCATGTGCCCTAATGGTACAATATAGTATTGTTAGAACTTTCAATGTTAAGATATGGCGTGTAATATATCAACCAACTCATTACGAGTTGTTAGATCTATTGTTATTCATAGCTTATTTGTATCAAGAGCATAATGCTGTTAGGCTTAATGTTATCTAAAACTCACTACTGTTATACATATTGCTAATTAATAGTAGTTAGACGAGAAACACTTTAGTAATTTAATATGAAAAAATAATAGATTCTTACACACAACGCTTCAGCAATTGAGGCTCACTTCGTTTAACATTATGTGGGAATTCTTACAAATTAAAGAACTTTTTTTTAAATGTATGAGGAATAACTCCCTCTCCATTTACCTTTCAGTTCTTCAAGTTTATTCGTTTAAATTCTCTCTATACATTAGCTTACTTAAATAGTAATTTACAATTTAGTTTTCATATTTATTTATTTTCTCTTAAGTGTTTTAAAATGTTGATTAATTCAATATATCCATGTACGATGCTATAACATGAAAATGTGCTCCATTTATCCGCTTTGGCGGTAAAATCATTCTTTTTCCTTTTCTGGGTGAGGATGTTAAATAACCATTGGATCTGTTGATATTTTATCCTAGCAGGGGATCAGCCTACTGAAGCTTTGGTTGGTCCTCCAAGCTTGTTAGTAAAGGGACAAAACACAAGCATCCATTGCGTCGGCGGGTTTCGAAAGCCAAAAGACCTGCGCCTTAGCGCTCTCGGCCACCGAGCCGGCAAGCGCTTACGGGACACCTTATATATTGGATGTCTGTTTATTGAACGGTTTTGGTTATATACATTTCTAAAAATATATAAGGAGAAAGGTTCTACTTTGCAACAATATAAATCTATTATAGAGACGCGTTTCAGTCTTAAACCATCCTCAGTCCGAATACATTATCGAGCAGTGTAGTGAAACGGTATTCGAGTGGCACTTGAAGCTAAGCTTCCGTAATCTCACCCTTCCTAAATAAATGCCAAGAAGAATTACACTGAAGTAGTTAAGAAGTCCTGATGTACCCAAATACGTGATCCATAATATGAAAGGAGAAGATATACCCTCTTGGTAGAAGGTAAATTTGATTGACGATTGTCTAGACTAGAAGCAGACTACTAGTAGTAGATAGAACACGACCTATGTAGTCCAGTAATCTAGAAAAAAACATGATCAATGTCATCAAAATCAACATCAAGTATATGTCTTAGATCACGGTATCTCTTTCTATGTGTAGGCTGATTTAAAATGCCCGAGACTAGCTCGTTGCTATGATATTCAATATTGGGCAACATGGATTCCATGAGTCCTTGAACGTATTTGCCTATATCAGTCATGTTGAAGTCATTACGAACAATTCTCCGATCTTTTTGCGCAATAGTCCTGGTAACGTTTTGAAACGTTTGTAGTGGCCCTGACAGATATTCCATACGTCAAGATGGTCCGATCAATTACCTTATAAAGTAGGAGTTTATTATCAATATTTAGAGCACTGTTCCGGCTCAGAAGAGCAATGAAGCTAAACTTTGCTTTCCTGCCTTATTCAACGTATAAGTTGCGTCGAACTCCAGATGATTTTAGAGTCAATAAGAACACCAAGATATTTATAAGTTTCAACCCAGTCCAGTTTTATGTCATATAGTGTTAGAGAATCTAAAGTTTTTTCTCTCCATGGTGAGAAACATTGCCTTGCATTTGTCAACATTCAGTTTTAGCCTCCATTTGCTAACCCAAATTTCACATTCCTTTACAGCCTTTTGTAGTCGCGAGACTACTAGGCCTGATTGATGAGCGCAGGTCAGTATAGCAGCGTCATCTGCGTAAAAATAAACCTTACATTTGGGAGGATTCAGAAAGTCTCGCATAAGAGTAATTGAACAATTTTGGCCCCAGGTCAGATCCCTGTGGGACACCAGCTTTTACTTCACACATAGAAGATAGACTATCTCCAACTCTGGCCTGAAAGACCCGGTTGGTGAGAAACGAGTTTATCAGACCAATTATATCCTGGAAAAATCCGTCCATAACCATTTTATAAATAAGACCTTCGTGGCAGGCTTAGTCGAAGGGTTTGTGGACATCCAGGAAGACGACCCCACAGTACATGGGAGATTAAGGGTCTCATTGATATCCGTTGCGAGCTTCCACGTTTGCAGTTGGCAGGAATGACTTGAGCGAAAGCCAAATTGTTCATGCGGATAAGATCGTTGGCATACTCACGAGATTCATTGAGCAATGTGTTCAATGAATGTGGTGAGAATTGTTCTTTTCAGGAATTTGGAAATTGGTGGCAACAAGCTGATGGGCCTTTACCTTACAGGTTTGCAGGATTTTGTTCTGGCTTAGGAATGCTTAAGACAACCGCCTGCCTCCATGATCCAAGTTTTCTTCCCGCAGTCGTTAATCACTTTTGCAATATCGTGAATTGCATTTTGAGGTAAATTCTTCAAAGCACTGTTTTCAATAGGGTCTTTTCCTGGTGCTTTTTTCTTTTTCAATTTCTTAGTGATGCTTTGGATCTCTTTCATGTCAACGTTATGTTTTGGGACATTTCCGTGAATATCAGGTTGTTGCAAAAGTTTTTTCCGGATTTTTATTCCAACACAAAAACGATTGAACTTGAATGACAGATTCTGCTCATGCAGATGCCGGGCAATGGTTGAAAACTGAACCTTGAACTGTTCTGCGAGTTCCCTCGTTGTTACATTCTGATCTTCATCAATTACCTGGCGTAGATCATCTGAAATCATGATTGGCCGACCAGAGAGGTGCATGTTGAAGAGTGCTATCTCCTTGTCTGAACCGGCGATATCATTTTTCTATTGTACGTAAAGTAACAGTGCCATCACCTAAACTTTGGCAAATGTTTCGGTGACATTGCTCAGCACTGATCTTTCCAGAATACTGGTAGAAGATTATTGCTCGAATATGCTCGCGTGAAAGGTCCATTTCAGATGGCACTCACAGATGTATAGTCAGAAAGTTGATTCTTGGATGTAATATAGCAAAAAATATTCAGGAATCGAATGCAATAATTTGTTTGAAAACATGTGAAAAAACCCCTCGAAAACGAGCCCTTCTTGGGCACGGGTTCTAGAACCGGAAGAAACTTTTGCAACAACCTGATATTATAAAAGCCAGTTATGCAGGATTTTACTTTCTCAGACATATCAAATCCTATTCGACGATCATTAATACGTGTGACAAAGTGTTTTGTAGGTGAACTAGCAATAAACTGCGCTTTATGATGAAAGTGGTGGAATAGCAATGGCTTTTTGTATTCGAAGGCTCGAATCATGTTTCAAATATCGTGGGTCGACAAACTCTTGACCTTATCGTTCCGTCTTTCATTACGACGTGCTTTTACTTCCTCGTGAACTCTTCTAGTGAGCCTGTTATACTTGTTCTTAAGCTATGAATCTCGTGTGCGGTATCACCGCCTTCTAATCTTATTCCTATATGATTTCTGGAGTGAGATCAAGGTGATCAGTTCGCTTTAACTCTAACAGTGAAGTAGTAGAATCAATAGCTTCAGTAATATGTTTTGTAAGTCTTTTCACATTGGTATCTATGTCACTCGCACAATGAACGTCTTTTAGTGGGTTTCCATCATTTATGAGAATCTCTCTGAAAAGCCTCCGATCTTTGTTGAGCCTCGGTTCTTTTTTGAGGTTAGTGTTTACATTGTCAAAATTTAGTGCAACTGGTTTATAGTCTGAGGAAAGTTCATCGACACTGAAAATACTGAATGATTTGTAGAAGTCCTTCAGTAACACAATATCAAGAACAGTCAACTAAAGGAAATAATCCACACGAGTTTAATATTTAATATTACATTTCATGCTAATGTGTTGTTTTAATAGCTTTTTTAATTATAATTATTTAAATTTAATAATCTTAATAATATTAACTCTAAATGTAATATTAAATTATTAAAAATAAATTAATATTGAAACGGTAAAACTTAGAGTAAAATTCAAGTGTGGATTATTTCCCTTTGATGACTATACATCGTTTGAAAGAGAATGATCACAATAACATGTATCATCTACAGTACATACTGCAATATCAGTTACCTTTTCACCCAGCCACACAAAAAAACACCGTTTTTGTTATGGCATTTTTGAAATCCAGTGTGGGTGCTTAGCGTTCAGATCTCCCACCATAATAACGGGGATGTTACAGGAAAAGAGCTCGTCAAACTCATTTAAATCGAATTTATGTTTGGGCGTGTCACGTCCGAACTATGATTTTTAAAGTTAATAGTTAAAGTTTTAAAGTTGACGCAATTTGGTCATAGAAAAATAAAATTTAAGTATTCGTCAAAGTTACAAAGTCACTACATAAGTGATTAAAACTAAATTTAAATAAAAAAGAAATTAACTTGTGATCAATTAGTGGATTTTTTAATATTTTAAACTTCGTTTAAAATTACATTGCGTTGGTTTTTTTGAAAAGATAGAATATTCTCTAAGAGAAATAAACTTCTTAAATGAAAAATCAATAATATGATTTGTATGCCAGTTAAATGCAGGGAAAGAAAATAAGAAACATATTAATATAAAAAGCAACTTTATTTTGTGACATAGGCAAAATCAAAAGCACTTTCCCCCTTTTTTTTTAGAAATTAATTAAAATTCCCTTTTAAAATGTTTAGCTCCTATAGATTAAATCTCCAAACTACAGAGAAAAAAACAACATACATCATGCAATAATTAAATTGCAACTACAATTAAAGCCAAGCTTTTTAAGCAAAATAAATATAATAAAGATTTCCCAAATTTACATTCCCAAAACATCAAAAATAAATAAAGTCACAAATAAATTCCATTAAATATCAACCAATGAGGATGATTACTAATCCTTAAGAGAAGAAAATTACATTTCATTTAAAAATAGAAGTTTATTATGAATAATGTGAGGGCAGGAAAAGATATAAAAGGGACACTGTAAAATATAGTGTCACAGAATAGGCTAAAGGTTTCTCATCTCAAAGAAACAAGGAAGAATAAACTACAAAAACAGTTTAAAAGATACAATCAGAGGCGTTACAGCATAAAGCTGAATGTAAAGACAAAAGAAACTTTATTGTGTGGCCAACACATCAGATCCATGAAATTGTCAAATGCAATAAAATTGAGGGATAAATTTTTTCAAATGAATAAAATATACCAGGAACAAACTTATCTGTTCAGAAATAAATGTAATTGTATGCTTATTTATTTATCTGCACACTCATGTCTCTTCAAAATAAATATGGCTTTTCAAAGAATAATAAACTTGAAAAACGAATTGCTTTAAATAAAAGCAACAAAAAGGGAAATTTAAGGAAAAGAAAAAACAACAATGTTTTTTTCCTTGGGGGAGGCCCTGGCCTGGTGGGCTTTCACTGACCACAACTTCTATGAAGTTAAGCTACATCAGGCACGGCTAGTCACTGGATAGGCGACCATATCAGTGATAGACATCTTCCCCCCCCCCCCCGGCTGCTGCGACCGTCATACAGCAGTCGTGAATCCAGGTCCATCCAGGGACCCAACTCGTCCGCCTGGATGAACTATTGGATCCCAATTCATAAATAAAATAAAATTATATATAATTTTAAAGGGACAAGAAATTGTTTAAAATTAAAACTCCCCGTGAAAAAATTGAATTGACAGAATTCTAAATTACATAAGGCCTAAATGAAGAATAGAAGATACAAAAACTGTAAATCAAACATTTTTGAAAGATTACAATGTTCAGATAAAAGGAACAATAGCCTTGCCCCAATGGGGATCAGACAGCACACATCAGAACGGATAAAAATGTGGCATCATCGGATAAACTGTTAATGGAGAAGAGACAAATTGGCATTATGAATGAAAATAGAATATTCCGCACCAAAACAACGATATTGCTGTTCTATCACATCATTGATGTAAATTTCATGCACAATAACCAAATTGGTCACTGTCACAGTCTGCAAAAAATTTTGTCCTGATATTTTAAGAAGTTGAGAAACTGAGAAGATGAGTGTATATTATCTTAGTAGAAATCTGTCTATTGTAAAGTTGATGTGGCCTGAAGGTGATGTGAAGTCCCCATGGCTGTTTGTTGGAACTGAAGCTAATGGAAGGACTCCAGCGTGCGTCCCAACATGACAGGTAGGATGCCCAGGCGCACATGCTGTTAGGGACCTAAATAAACGCCTCATTATGAAGCCCATTCACCCACCGGTGGGTCACCGATATCGAGGGGAAAGGTGAAAAGGTACGAGATGTTATTCGTGTCCCCTCTGATGACCTTACAGAGACCTGGGAGGACGAATAACGTCTCTGGAACGTAGCTGGGCCTAGCCGATGCCATTCAAGATGGAGGAAGGATGGCGCCCCTCTTCCAGATGACTGTGGCTGGCGGATGGACACCAGCAGATCGCTGCTGACGGGCCAGCCAAAGCTCTCGGTTCAAAAATGCGATGGAGGTGGCCAGGTCCAGCTTATACGCAGCACCGGTGGAGCTGTCCATCAGAAATCGCACAGACTGATAAGTAACGTCAGAAGATACTGACGTGAAAAACGATTCCAGATTGACTGCGCAAACGGGCACTCATAAAAACCAAAGCTATGGTTTCAAGCAACCCGCAAAACTGTCAACCAGCAGATCTGACAACTTCCCAGCGATGTAAACATTGGAGAGAGTAGAATCAGCAGCATGGTGCAGCAAGCGCCATTGAAAATTGAAAACGACCTTCTCGAATGCGATTGACTTGACGGCCTTCAAGACGGCTGACCATGGATACTCAAGGTGCACCGTACGATGTCAGAAGTCGCACCCTGGTCAGATCGCTGGAAGAACCAAGATAGACGAAGGCTACCCCAGACGAACGTTTTAAGAAGAAACGTAGGTGCAGAAATAAGAAGTTGGTCCAGATAGGGGGAGGAAGGAGAAAGGCACGAATCAGGGCGGCCATTCTGGCCGCAATGAGGTAACGCCGGATGTCTGGCAGGCCCAACCCCCCTCCCCCCCATCAAAGGGGATAAACAGCAGCTCCGAACGGATGGGATGACGGACTGCTGAATAACCCCGCAGACAGTCAACAATCGCACTACGCACATTCTTCAAAAATTGCGGAGATGGCAAGGCGAGCAGGCACTTAGAGGTTAAAATCGGCAGAACGTGTGTCTGGACGAACCTCGCCTTGACATACATCGAGGTGGTAAAACGAAAATTAGTGTCATGGCGGGCGATGTATTTGGCAATTACCTGCTGCCAGTGACGAGAGTCCATGTTAGGTAAAAAGGAAAAAACATATCCCAGCACTGTAATCTGCTCACACCACCTTATTGGGAAAGTTCGAAGATAGTCCACCGTCCATTTCCCAATAGCGATAGCTTTAGACTTGACGAGATTGATGGAACTTCCCGTCGAAGTACTAAAGTGGTCGAAAGATTCTTTATAGACGCATCAGGTGCAAATAGCACTACATCATCAGCATATGCCAGCGAACGGATGTTGATGGAAGCAGCTGGCAAATCATACCCCCGGACATCTGGGTGGCGATTAAGGTATTGCAATAATGGATCCAAATAGAATATGGCGAAGAAAGGCGAAGTGAAGCATCTGACTTTAGAGCAATTCATTAGTAAAATGTCACTGCCCTCTAAAACCTCACCAAACTAATCACTGAACAAAATATTTTAAAAAATTGACATATACGTACTATCTTCATTAAAGCTTACACTATCTTTTAAGTAGTAATTGCATTCCCACTTTTGAAACAATGAAACCAACTTTTAAACAGTCATTGTGTAGAATTCTTTGTCAAATTCAAGCAATTAGTAATTTCATTTTATGGCTTTTAACAAAAATAAATAAAAAAATAAATAAATAAATAAAACTTTCATGAATTTTAGTTTCAACTACCATAATATTCCATTATGCTATTAAAATCTTTTTGATTCTTCAAAGGCTCTTTAATTTTCTTTATACTGAAAGATCAGTTTCTCCAGCGCTAAACAACCAAGCAAGCAAGCAAAAGAATAGCCTCCTTGGAAAAGAAAAATCTTTGAATAGCTTTAGAAATATATGCTGTTAATTCAGTTTATTGTTTAAGAAATAATTTTAACACTGTGCGTTCATAAAGTTTTATGATGGATTTTGATTATAAATGACGTGAATAATACGCTATCATCTTTTTATCATTCAAAATTTGTGGAAAAACCAGGACAAGTCAATTGGATGAAAACGGTATTTCCAAGGAGAGCTTCTTTTATTTCCTTTTACTTACTTGATTTAGGGATCAGGTTCATTGAAAAATTGCCCATGTGTTATATAATATGGTTTATGAAGAAACGTTTATCATGGTAAAATTCTACAGTAAAAACAACAAGAACAAAAAAAAATATGCGCAGGCGATCATTTCCGTCTTTCGGATTTTGTTAAAATTACGTGCTTCCGTATACGTATATATCCGACGCATATTAGGAATAACACAAGATATGCACGCTTTAACAGAAATGGTAAAAAAAAAATGCTCCTCTTTAAATTTATTACTTTGCTTCTCAAATTTATATTCTTATGAAAGCAAACTTTTAACTTGAAACATAATCGGAAAAAAGATAAGGTTTGAAACGTACTTTCTATAATGATTCAGAGGTCAGCTACCTGTTTATTATCTAAATATGAAATATATTCTGAAAGAATCTTAATTAGAATAAGGCAATGAAATTCAGTAGCTTCGTGCTTATTATTCAATTTTAAAAAACGATAGATATTAATTAAAGGATGATATGAAAATAAAAACTTTATGTACATAAAAAACAGCGATTACAAAAAGCAATCAAAATACCCTTATTTTAAATCGCAAAGAATTTTACAATCTGCTGGCCGTCATCTTACATAACAATTTAAAGAATATATATATCAAAATGTAAATCCTCTTTCCCCACAACGTACTGTAAACATTTTATTTTATTTTTAAAAACGTTTTGGGAAAAGAGGATTTATATATTTGTATGTACTATCTAAATTGTTATGTAACATTATGTATTAACGTTATGTATTATCCAAGATTGTAAGAATTTTTTGGGATTTAAAATAAGAGTATTTTGATTGCATCTTGTAATCGCTGTGTTTTATATACATAAAGTTTTTATTTTCATACAGCCATTTAACCAATATTATCCACATGCTGTTTTACTATGCTATAATTAATGAATAGATTCAACTAAATCTATTTAAATCCAGATAAATTATATAGTATTTCTGCATCTTTTGAAAAATAACAAAATATTTTGAGCATACTTTATTGTTTTGATAATCCCGTATTTAAAAAAATAATAATTTCTGCATGAAATCGAACTATGAGATTTCAGAATGAAGCGTCTAACTCTTTTCTCTCTTTCTCTGTCCTTCAAGCACTATACGCTGATTGCGCTGTTTCTATTCATCCGTTAAACGCAACCAGAGAACAAAACTTTTTTATAGTGACTTGCCACTATATGTACCGCAAATATAAAGGACAAATGCAGTTTGTGATGACCCATTTTTATTTTCCCCGAGACATGGCCTAGCATAACTGTAGCGGAAATTCTGATTTGTCAGGGATTTAAAATGAAGAAGTTTCAACTACCTTGTGATGTTGACGCACAGTCACGGAAACTTGATTTGATGTGGAGAAAAAAAATGAGGAAATTATGTTTCCATTGCGTTTGCATAATACTTAACGCTTTCTTACATTTTTATGTATAATTTATGCATACAATATACAATATAGTAATTTTTAATGGCCTAAAGGATAATTTCATAATTATAGCTCTTCTTTTCTTTTTAATAACAGTATTAGATTAGATAAAGCTACCATGAAGGCTACATTTTACTGCATGTTATTTAGTTTGAAATAAACTTTAATGATGGCAAAAGGCATAAATGATGTTTTTATCGTTTGAATAAAAATTTCACCTCTTTGGATTTAAATTACTTTCATTCATTTTCTCTTAATTTTGAATTAAACTGAAGATCAATTTTGGAAATGATATCAGTCCGCAGTATTTTTTCTTTCATGTAGATGAAAAATACTATGGGGATAGATTTAATATTTTAATAAGCCTATTTCTCCTTAATAAAGCATATTTAAGAATTAACAAGGTATAATGTATGCGTTAAACCCTGTTTAAAAATGTACTTGGAAAGTTTGTTTCTAAAACAAGAACTTAAGATTTGCTTTAAATTAATAACTCCCTTCACTTTCTTTGTATTGAATTCTTACATATTTCTCCATTTGGTTCAAAATCTTTCAAAATCAACAGAAATTTGCTGTAAACTTAGAGCAGTCAAAAAAATAAATTTTTTAATTTTTTTATTAAATTATTATCATATATCAAATTCTGATCAAATAACTCGGTCAGAGATCAACGCATGCGAAGTGGAATACATTTTAAGCATCATCATCATTTAGAACTATCATCATCATTCTGTCATTGCAGGATGAAGTCTCTTCCAAATTTTCAACGAAAGCATGGTTAATTAGACGAGAAATATGGCCAAAAGCCTCCACGATGGCACAATGTGGATTGGAGGTAGTTATAGTAAGGATTACAAAGGACAAACACAAACATCCATGTCACTGCAGGATTCGAATAGGCGGCCTGATGATCACAAGACCCCCCCCCCCTCCCCCCCCCCCCATAAAGCTCTATAGTCACCGAGATTGGCTTACATGAATATACGGCATCATTATAAGATTTTAATTGTTTATTTACATATGGATGATGTTTATTTACATTTTTCATTTGCAGCGAAATATCACAATTTTATCTTATATTTTGTAATGAGAGTTTTTGTTCATTATATGCTCGAAATTTTCGGAAGGGCTTTAACTGGTTAATTTATTTTATGCGCGTTTAGAAAAGTTCATTCATCCTTAGTGAAGTGCTGAGTCATATTTCATTGAACTCTCGTTGAACGTTATTGTATTCGCTGTAAGAATTGTTAGTTTAATGTTTTATATACGATAATATCAAAGCGCTGGCCTAATACTTCATACTGACAGCTTTTTGCTTTGCAATTTTTAATGCTAAATTGGGATTCCCCAGAGGTCCAGGATTTCCATTAACATAAATTTTATTTGGTTCAACATCTTTATGTTGTTACCTCTTTTACAAATTCAAACACTAATTTGAATTTATTTTTTAAAATTTTTAACGCTTTTTCTGAAGATAAATTTCGTTAATTTTCCCTGATTAAAGCATAAATTAAATGAGTAAAAATAAATTAAAAAAAAAAAAAATACTGAATCTTTCAAAGACACTTTTACGACTGAATTTGATTCATTGCTTATTTTCAGAGAAAGAATGAAATATACGACTGTATTTAAGCTAAGAAAGAAAAGTTGTATCTAATTAAACTGTATAAATGACATTCGGTTTCATTTACCATTTGTAAAGTCATTTAAAATATATATTAGATATATATTTAAATATCGTGTGATATATTTACAATAAAAGAAATGAATTAAACCGCGTGATAAAAAACTTCTGCTAAATTTAGCTTTATTCTTAGTAGTATTAGTAATAATATGAAGAAAGTATTTGATATAAATAAAATGATGAAATATACAAATTTTTGATATGAAACAGTAAAAAGAGATAAAAACAGGTCGAGATCAAAGAATAAAAAGATGAGATAAATTCGATTCAATGGTTTGGCGTTTAAGAAATAGTAATACACATTTTTTGTAAAATAACAGCATTTTGTGGTATGTACAGATTGGCCATGTAAACATATAAGTAAATGTTTTGAAACTTAGATTTGAAGTTTAATCTTTTTTTCTCTAAAACGAGAAAACTTTTTTAATTAAGAAAAATGTAATAACCTATCTATAAAAGAAAACATTATCAATAAAAAAATGAAAACTATTTAAATTAACGTTACTTATTGTTTTTAGAAGACAAAATCTGACAATTGCATAGAATAGTCTGATTATATGAATTATTAGAAAACAAGTCAGATTTAAAAACAAAAATGTAAACACATAATTGCGTAACATATTCCAAGGCTGGAAAAATGTTCCTGGTTCACAGAACACTGGAGGCGCTTCGTTTACGTAAATTCCCGACCTTCGTCATCGTCGAGCTCCGTGAACTCAATTGTGGCCGTTACCGAGAAATACAATAAACTGCTTTATTGGAATACCATAGTTTCTATCGGCTTCGTTTGGAATTCTGATATTCGTTTTCTTTAAATTGTTTATATCATAGTTTTCATATACAATTGTCTTGAATTTGGTAGGAATTAAAAATTAAAAATTCCTAATTATATTGATAAGCCTACAATATATATTAAAAATATAACAACATCTACTCATCGGCATGTGCTTATATTGATAATATTACGATGTAAAAGTGGATTAAAATTTACTGCTTACCATCGGATTGTGCTTAGCACGAAGGGCGAACAGAAATGATTTCAACCGAACGGAAGGATCATCATTATATATTGTTCAGACAAAGACGAAAACGAGGCATGCGCAAATGTGAGAATAGCGCTTCAGGGAGTTTTTAGTGGATATTTCAACTAATTCCTTAATTAATATATGATAGAAGAGAAGGGCGTTTTGTATTTCTTACATAGATTATTAATAATTTTTTAAATTTGAAGCAACTTTGCGTTTCCATCTTAGGTCAGATTTGGTCTCAAATGACCTAGTCAGTTGAAGCCCTAAAATTCCAATCAACCAATCAATCAAATGTGAAGATTATGGTATTAGAAATTTCACATTTTTATTTCACCTTTTACGCGCAGGTTTTTTTTTTTTTTTCAGGCAAATCGATTTTGACAGTTAACAAGCACTATATATTAGGGGTGACATCTTATATTTTTATTACAGGCAGGACATAAAAAGGACCCGATAGATGGAACACGTTATTCCGAACGATAATTTGGTCACATAAAATGTTGAGTTTATTGTACACTTTTTAAACTACAGTAAATGTTTAATTTTTCATATGACTTTTTTTTTTTATTAAACCAAAGTGATGCACTTTCAAAGTGGGACCCGGACCACAAACTTGTCACGGACCCGCAAATTTCTCTCGGCGGTACTGTTCAGGAGTATTTAAAATATTATTATTAATGATATATTTAAAAAAAACTTAATTTTTTAATAAAGTATCTTTAAAACTCTTCATTCAACTACTTTTCAAATCAGTTTAAATATCTTAAGTCTTTCAGATCTATCGAAAGATAGAGATCTTTTATCTTGGAATTAATACGACTGAATGAATGGTAAAATGAGTTATATTCCGAAGGGGACAATTGGCACACTATGAAGGAACAGATTATGAAGAATCTAAATTAAAAAAAAAATATAAAAACTAGCTCGAAACATCTATTATGTGTATTCATTTGCTTGTTTAGAGTAGAATTCTGAAGTGAAAGTAAATAGGAAAAAAGAAGAACTCTAATGAAAACTTTATGTTTGAAGTAAAAATTGTTACATGATTTAAGTTTTTATTTATTTTATAATTTAATTTACATGATATTTACATAAAAAATAATAAATGATAATTGCGCTAATAATGAGTCAAAACACTTAAAGATTAAAAAAAAGTATGCGTCATCATGAAAAAGACTAAACAATGAAAAGACTAATAAACTGAAGTAAAACAATAGCAATAGCACATTTTTAATTATATGAAACCTGATAAGTTTCACCTCATGGGATTACAAAGTATGTTATTATTAGAATATTGATTTCAAAAGAGAGTATAGATTCCAAACACCCATCCAACCATTAGATTGTAGCATTCTGTTCTTTTGTCAAAGATTATATTCATCTGCATTAAACGAAAATGAGATCCATATTTGATGATTTAAGAATATTATGGAAGTACAGAGCGATTCAAATTAAAGTATCCCTATTTTAAACCCTGTAGCGAGGCGACCGGTGGGTCAGATGTCTTCAAAGTTGGAGGATATGGCTATTCAGTGTATGGGTAAGAGTTATTGATAATAACACACTGCTCACAAAAGTTAAGGGATATTTCAAAATGAACGTGAAGCGATAAAAAGAAGCATTTGACATTTGTTTATTAATCAAGATTATAAGAAAAACAAATGAAAAGTCAAAGAAAGATGTCCAATTAACCAAATGAGATGCAAAACCAAACTTTCATTTCATTGGTCAAAAATGCACTATAAAAGGCATTAGAGTGTCTGCAATTTCCCAATCATCATTCGTCACCATGGGAAGCCAATACAGGAAATTTTGGAGGAGATCAAAAAGCACGTACCTCTTGACAAAATTACCGCCCACACAGGTCGAAAGGACACCATAAAGACTATGTGTCACGACAAGGAAACTCATAAAATTCTTGTTACGGAGTAAAAAGCAACGATGTGCTAAAGCTCCACCATCATCAACTTAATTCAGAGAAAACGCTTAAATACGTTGTCTGAAATGTTGATACAACATATGACCTGAAGACTTTTGCGAAGACCTCAGGAAGGCAAACTATTTTCCAGGAGAAGCAATCAGGCTTAAAAAAAGCAAACGGTGCAGCAGAGATGCCAATGGTTTTGGTCTTACTTGAAAATAATGAACACAAAAAGTCTTTTTTGAGTTTGAAGCGTGTCGGTCCTCTAGCTGTTATCGTTGAGTTATTTAGAGGCAACAAAAGGCCCTTGCAGTGCTATAACTATTTACGTTTAGGTCACGTCTCCCAAGGTTGCACGAGTCGCCTCGATGTAAGGCGACATTCAGTCCAGGGACTGAATGTCGCACAAGTGCGCTGGCGACCTTCAGTCGAGGGATTGTACTAACGTAAAAGGCAAAGACCCCCCCCCCCCCAAATGTATACGTTGTTCTGGTCAGCACACATTTAGCTACACCAAGTGTCCCAAATATCCACAAGTCAAAAGGATCAAAAGTACCAAAATGGTAGAGGGAAAATCCTATGCTTCGATCGCATCCAGTTTTGCTGATACTAGGGACACACGTATGGTCGACCACAATCAATTGCATGATATTTACATGTTTCTGGGAAATTTGCTAAATCACTACAAGGAAAGTTGAAAAACACGAATCTGACAAATGATCATGGACAGACACAGATACAAGATCATTAATCAAGGGAAACTCCATTGCAGTATTTGGAATGCTAGGGGAATCGCGCGCAAGCGCATCGAATTTTACAATTTCCTTACAAATTGGAATGTAGACATCGCCTTCGTGTGCGAGACGCACCTGAAATCTACTCAAGTCTTCACCTTGCCTGGGTATCGTGTTTATCGCAAGGATCGGCCACTGGGTAATAACGCCAGCCACGCTTTTGGTGGAGCAGCGATCATTGTTAAGGACGGCATTGATCATCGTGAGTCTGTCACTCCAGACTTTGTGGCAATGGAAGCTGTCTCCGTGATTATAAACGATGTGGTCGCAGTTGAAATCAAAAGTATCTCTTTATATACAATACTCATTTCCAAAAAAGTTGGGACAGTGCAACATCTAAGAAGAACTCCAACATATCTGTTTGGATTATTGTATTGCCGTTTATTTCAACGCATTACAATACATAAACGATAAATTAGGCATGGGATCACATATCTTATATGCTTAAAGGTTTTCCTGTTTGGCACGTGCAACACACTCCCAAAAAAGTTGGGACAGCACGGCGTTTACCACGGTGTGGCGTCACCTCTCCTCTTGATGACACACTGTAATCTTCTGGGCATCGATGACACCAATCTTTCTAACACCGTAACCGGAATTCTGTCCCATTCCTGTTGGATATAGGTTTTCAGCTGTTCAACTGTCCGGGGTCGTCGCTGTCGTAGTTTTCGTTTAATAATACGCCAAACGTTTTCTATAGGCGACAGATCCGGGCTGCAAGGGGGCCAGTCCAACATACGAATGCGCTGCCGACTTAGCCATGCAGAAGTTATGCGCGCTGCATGCGGTCTGGCGTTGTCTTGCTGAAATATACACTGACGTCGTCCAAACAGGCGCCTCTTAGATGGCACCATAGCTTGTTCCAGGATCTGTATATACGCTTCAGCATTGACGGTGCCATTGCAGATGTGCAAGTCTTCCATTCCATGGCCACTAATACAGCCCCAGACCATGACAGATGGTGGTTTCTGTACCGAACACCTGTAGCACGCGGGAATATCCTTTTCGTCTTTGGTCCGGAGTGTACGGCGTCCATTATTTCCGTAAACAATCGTAAAGGTTGATTCATCGGACCACAATATGTTCTTCCAGCGTGCTTGGGACCAATTGCGATGGGCTCGAGCCCATATCAGATGGCGACGTTGCTGTCGTTTGTTGATGTATGGCTTCCGTTGTGCACAGTATAACTTAAGTTTGCATTTGTGGATGCACCGGCGTACAGTATTCAACGATAATGGCTTCCCGAAGAAATCGCGGACCCACGTGGCTATGTCCGTAATCGCAGCATTCCTATGCGTGACGCAGTGACGTCGGAGGATCCGAAGAGCTCGAGCATTCAGAATAGGTTTTCTACCTTGGCCTTTCCGAACTGTGATCTCACCACTATCTCGGTAGCGCTTGATAATATTATGTACTGTAGATGATGACAGGTTAAATCTTCTGGCTATTGCACGCTGAGAAACGTTGTTTGTGAATTTTTGAATGATTCGAACACGAAGATCTTCGCTAACTGGCTTGCCTCGACCCATCGTTCCGAATAAGTTACCTGAACGACGGATGGCAACTGTTGTTTATACGGAATGTAGTACGACGTCATCATTCTAGATTATTCCCGAACAATTCGGAAGGTTCCACTACTAACGGCGCTTTCTACAACGTATGTCCCTACTATTTTGGAACGTGTTGCAACACCCCCATTCAAAATGAACGTCCCGGCCACGATACAAAATGTTTTGGTGCACACAGTATATTTATGTAATTTCATAAACGTATCTGCTATTTTGTATTCGCGAGAAAGTTTTGTTACATCATCCCTTTTTGTTTTTTCTATATATTTTGCACTGTCCCAACTTTTTTGGAAATGAGTATTGTAACTCACCTAAGCACAAGCTTGATCCGTGCGAAGTTGACGAGCTGCTATCTGGGCCCATTCCAGTTGTTATTGCGGGCGACTTGAATGCCAAGCACCATGCATGGAACTCTAAATGCCCCAATCAAAACGGGTGATTTGAATGCGAAAAACCCACACTGGAACTCCAGATGCACTAATCAAAGTGGCTTGGTACTTTATAGGTACATGGTAGATCAGATCGACACTTCCGTTATTGGCCCTCTTGAAGATACATACTACTGTGACCACTCACCCGCTAGTGACGTGCTCGACATTGCTGTTCTCAAGGGGTTTTTCAAACCCTATAATATTTTTACAGTAAATGCCTTATCATCTGATCACCTACCAGTTGCACTAAATTTTGAGGGGATAAATATCGACCTGAGAATAAATCTTCGTTATAAGCAGGACTGGAATTTTTTTAGAGAACTTATGAACGACAGTAATATTCCCTATCAGAATCCCGTCACCAGCAGTGACATTGACGAAAATATCAAAAAGGTCACTCACTCCATCGAGATGGCTACGAATGCTAGTGCTACTCCGGTGGATTGCAAGCGGCCAGACCATCTGGAACTTCCTGCCTCCATCAGGCAACTCATCCACGAAAAAAAAACACTTCAGAAGACTTTGGCAGCGTACCAGGTTTCTCCACTTCAAGACGAAGTACAACAGGTTATCCTGCAAGGTAAGTGATCAGATGAAGGATTTAAGGAATCAAAGATGGTACGACAAAGTTAAAAGTCTGTCCGTCCAGGATAACTCTCTCTGGAGTATGGTCAGGGCCCTAAAAAGCAACAGGACTATTGTTCTCCCTCCTCTGCTTACAGAGGGTGGCGATTTCGTTAGCAACCCAGCTAGCATGCTTACGTAATTCCAATGTAAATTCCAACGTTAGGTCCATACGTTAGACTAACGCAGAAATGGTACGCTGTCTGATGGTTGGTTAACCGTTAGATCTGGGTTATTTTTAACATAATCCCAACATTAATATAACGTATTTCCAACAATTTTCTAACATAGCCCTGACATTAATATAACGTATTTCCATCAATTTTCTAACATAACCCCAACATTAATATATTATATAGAATTCTATAGAATATATTCCCAATGATTTCCTAACGTGATCCCAACATTAATATGAGAAACTGGAAAGGACTGTGGATAACGACATGACCAACTGACAACAACCTCTTGTCCACAAAAGAATTTTATTAAGCATATACGTATTTCGAACTCATTGAGTTCATTATTCAATGCCGATACAAAGTTTGGACAATCAATCGACAATCGAACAGTGAAGTGTACATTCGTTAGGATGGGACGAAAGCAGCGCTTTCACAAAGCTCATCTAACCAGAATAAACTCCAAAGGAAATACACTGAGGTAGTCAAGAAGCCTAACCAACCCAAGCGGTCTTCCATATTATACAAAAAAGAAAGTAAGATTGACGATTGTCAGAAACAAAAAACAAAAAAAAAACAAAAAAAAAAAAAACAACAAAAAACCAAACGAAATAAAAAAAAAATACAAGGAGAAATAAGATTATCACATCTTCCAGTAGTCTGGGAAAGAGACGTTGCTAATATCTTCAGAATTGATGTCAAGAACGTGCCTCGGTTTACGATACTTCGTATGCCAGTTCATATTCATTGAGTTCTCCAGTATCCCTTTCACAAGCTTATTGTCGTGAGTCTTCATCTTCTGTATCATAATCAAAAGGAGATCCTGTATAAACTTACCGATATGGGCCATGTTTAAATCGAGGTGGATGGATTGGTTTTTCACCGTCCTTCTGTCCAGCTGGGCAATGGTCCTCAGGGTAACATTCTGGAATGACTGTAGTTCACTCCATCTGCTTTTACAGATAGTCGCCCACGCAGGCATGCCATAGAGGAGTATGGTCCGGATAATCGATTTGTACAGAAGTAGCTTGTTGTCAATGCTGAGGGCGCTGTTGCGACCCATAAGAGCTATGATACTGTACTTAGCCCTCTTCGCTTTGTTCAGAGCATAGGACATGTGCTGGTTCCATGAGAGTCTTGAGTCAATGATAACTCCCAGGTACTTGTAGTTGTCCACCCAGTCCAGTTTCTTATTAAACAGAACAAGAGAATCTGGGGGATGCTTGAGCTTCCTATTGAGGTACAAAGCCTTGCACTTTCCGACGTTAAGGTTCAACTTCCAGCAGTTAAACCAGTCTTCGAACTGCTTCAAGGCGCACTGCAGCCGAGTGATAACGTGAGCCAGCTGGTGTGCCCATGTCATAATGGCAGTGTCATCCGCATAAAAATACAGATTGCAATTATCGGGTTTTGAGAAATCATGTACAAAGTAATTAAATAGCATAGGCCCGAGGACCGAACCCTGAGGGACACCGGGCCTTTACAACACGGGGTGTGGAAAGATTTTCTCCAACCTTGGCTTGATAGGATCTGCCGTCAAGAAAGGATTTCACCATCAAGATCAAATCGGCAGGGAACCCGTCTCTGATCATTTTGTAAACAAGGCCCTCATGCCACACTTGGTCAAAAGCTTTACTGACATCGAGAAATACCACCCCACAGTACCTGGATAGGTTCAGGGGGGTGCTCAGGTCTTCAACGAGCCTCCATATCTGCATCGGACAAGAGTGGGCAGCACGAAAGCCAAACTGCTCTTCCCGTAAAAGGTCATTTGCTAGACAGTGATCTTGGAATCTGACAAGGATCGTTCTCTCCAACACCTTGGACATCGAGGGTAGCAAGCTAATAGGTCGATAGCTCGCGGGAATTGCAGGATTTTGTCCCTGCTTTGGGATACTCAACACAATAGATTTCTTCCAAGCCACAGGGAAGTAAGAAAACTTCCAGCAGTCGCTAATGATATTGGTGAGAAATTCAATAAAGTTCTTTGGGAGATTCATAAGGGCGTTATTACTCACCTTGTCTTTTCCTGGAGCCTTCTTCTTTTTCAGTTTATTTATGATGTTGGCGATCTCACCAGCCTCGATGTTGTACTTCGTAAAATGCTTCGGGACTTCATCAAAGTTGTAAATACCTTCTTCCACACGCCGAGACATGATTTGGCTCTCGGGCTTATCGTTGGTAGGAGTAACAAACTGCAGTTCCAGTGAATCTGCAATGACTTGGGCCTTGTCCTGATCAGTTTGCACATAGTTACCTTGTGGTGTACGGAGTGGAGGAAGCATAACATTCTTCTTCTTCTGTAAAGCTCTAACCATACTCCAAATGGAATTGTCGCGAGCCGACAAGCTTTTGAGTTTTTCATTCCATCTAGCGTCGCGAAGCTCTTTTATCTCCTCTTGAACTCTTCGCACTAACCTGTTGTACTTGGTTTTGAGCCAAGGTTCACGATAGCGTTGCCAAAGTCAACGGGT
>JAHWFO010030346.1:551325-644200 GCA_023313115.1 Rhysida immarginata | reverse complement strand
TTTATTCGTCCAAGAAAATAACTTTTTTCAAGCTTCTGCCAAATAACCCAACCTCTCAATGGAGAGTGCCAATGCTTTTTCTTAAGTAATTGAGATATTTTCTTCTAATTATTTTACTTTATGCATTCTAATCTGTAATATATTCTCCTGTCATGACAAATGTAGTAAAATAGAAATATTATTTTTATTAAAATAGTTAAAATTGCAAGGTTACTTATAAAACATATCAAGTACATTAAAAAACGATGCTAATCGGCACAGAAATACTACGCAGTGGAATCATGGCTCTCAAATGCCCGAACCTTCATGATCCCACTTGCTAGACTGTTTTTTTTTCTTTTGTGTTTCAGAAGACTTTATTTTTCGAAATAATGATAATTTAAAACCTAATAAAACCCAATTAACCTATCTCTTCAATTAACTTATCTTTAGCTGCTAAGGAGAATTTTCTGATTGCGCCATCTCCTATCAATTATGTTAACTTAGATCAAAATTAGAACCAAAATATATTAGAATGAATTGAGATGTAATATCAAATTGTATTTTTGGATTTATTTAAGAAACATATCAGTGTTTTTCCGACCAAGATTCTCTGAAAGCTTTTATTTTCCTAGTGATCAGTTATTAGGCAACCGTTTTGAACGTCGGAGTTATTTAAGCTATTTCTGTGAAAATGAAACGTCATAGGTGAAGCCCCGCCCACAGAGCCCAAGTCTGTAGAGTTGCCGAATGTGCCCTGGCGCGATTTGTTTTCCTTAGCTTCTGAAACAATGGAAAATGGCCGAAGCTCGATGACCATGAATATCTATAGACCGTGGTGAGCAGTATTGCCAATTTAGCCTTTTTTTCATGCGCTTGCCTTTTGTTGGACATTTTTAATAAAAATTAAACAATGCACATTATTCATCTACCATTAATTTACAAGTCTTCAATTCTCTTCAAAAACTCTCATCATTATTGGTGAACTTATTATTTATTCTTATTATTTATTATTTTATCTTCTCCATTTATAAATGATATAAAATCATTCATTAATAAACAACATCTAATATACTGCTACTTCGTTAATTAATGCATAATGCACAAAACTATGAAAATGAGCTTTTAAATTGGACATACCCCTGCTAAATTGGCAACACTACTTGTGAACGATTCAAGATATTTTTCCCCTCTTCACAACCTCCGGAGGCATCAGAAAAGCATGAGCAGTGCCCTTGGCAATTTTGGTTATGAGGACCCTTTAACATTAAGTCATTTTTTATTAACAGGAATAAACAATAACATATTTTTTTATTTTTTATTATTTTTATAAAAATTAAGTTCTGGTCATAATTGCAAATTGAATTTACTATCACAGAGGCTAGGGTGGCCTCTGGATCACGGGGCCCTGGGCCCATGCGTAAAGATGGAACTGAGGTTGAGCATATAAAAATTAATAATTATGCTGAAGAAATTGTCTTGAATCAAATTTTCGATCAATTTAATCTAAATTTTCGTTTGTATCGTGCCAAGCCTACAACAATAGAAGACTAACCAATTATGGTAAGCTATGATCGTGCACTTTCGAAAGATAGAGGCGGCCATGTTGATAATTAAACAACGTATGCGCCAGCTTGAAGAAATAGAGTCTTCTCTTGTTTCTGTGGTTGCAGCGGCTCCTAACAAGCGCGCTCGCAAACGATATCTCATTGTAACAAAATTAATCATCGTTGAAGTCGCAACTTAGTTGGCACTCTTCATTGTTGCGTCGTCTTTCTCATTAAATTTTTTGACTCCTATGACTCCATAACTCCTTGAAAGCAGGAGTTACGGGAGTTAACCCGAGTCGCACTCCAAGCGAATAAAGAAACAAACTCCGAAAGACTCCAAGCGTACCCTGATGTTGGAGGTCAAGGGAGTTAACTTCGAGCGAATAAGAAAGGGAGACCAAATGACTCGAAGCAAATAAAGAAACGGAATCTGAATGACTCAGGCTCAAGGGAGTTACTCGGAGTGACTCCAAGTGAATAAGTGAACGCACCCCTAGACAGAAGGCCTGCGCACAGAAACGTACTACATTATTGTTAAGTGGCTATTGTTAATCGTATTTATACCAATAATATACCCTAAATTTGGCCGTTTGATGATGATGTAACAATGCATACAGTTTCTGTGCCATGACCTCCATTATTAGTTCAGACCCAAGGTAATCTAGAATAACAGGTAGGTCCAGTTTGTCAGAAGTGCTTAACGCGCATGCGTATTGTGACGTCACTGGAATACTTATGGCTTTACTTCCGGCGTGTGCGGTAGCCATTATTCTGGTCACAAAAGAAAACGTTTTCACGTAAAAAAACAAAACTCTTACGTTGATTTCTGAAGAAACGTTTATTTGTAAACTTACTATTTTATAAATTAAAAGGTATTTCCTAATGCCTGCAGAAATAAAGTTATTAAGAAATAATATCGAAATTATCATCTGTCTCTTAACTGCCAACGGTTCCGACGAATCCATTTCGAAATCTTAACGAGGAATGATAACTAGGCCTAATGATAATGAGAAATACGTTATCGTCCTTGTCTCTGTGTTCGCTTAACTATCCGCACATTGCGCGATGAGTGAACATGAGACCAAGGTAAATGATTTTACATTTTAAAGACACCCACCCACTCCCCTTCTAACGAACTGATATATAACCCTTTTTCTATTTAGTCTCAGTAAATTTCACTTACCTTGGTCGCATGATCAGTTATCGCGCGGTGTGCTGATAGTTAACATCAACCCTGTGTTCACATTAAAAAGATAATACGTAAGTACATTTTACAATAATTATAAATTACGTAAGTCCCTTCATATAATGGCATTATTATTTAATTAAAATATATAGTATAAAGAATGAGAATTGTGAAGGAAATGAACGAGTCGTCAAGTGTGGCTATCGCACGACTGCTTTCATTGCCGCCATGTTTTAGTTTCTGTTGAGGTTTCGATTCAGCGGGTATAGGTTTCGATGTCATCTAGTGACGTCAAAATACGCTTGCGCAGTAAGGCAATTTTTACTACTTCCGGCAAACTGACCCCCACCTTGTTCTAGATCACCTTGGTTCAGACCCAACCTTAAAAGCTGATATCTATTGTTTAAACCGTATACAAAATTTAGTATTTGGTTTTCCCACACGAGCGCTTAAGCGCACCGTTGTCAATTTAAATTAGTGAATGAAACTAACACGAATTATTTTATCTACTTTTTAATTTAATCCTTGATTCATTCAAAAAAGATATCATAAAAATTTGGCCAGCGTGCAGACTTATTAGCCAATTGCCCTTTAAATTAACAATATTTTGTGCGTGGTTTTCTCAGTAGGTGCGTTTTTGACGATCGTGTTTTGACAATGAAGAGCATATACACAATTTTATACGCTAAGAATAGGTCTGGAATAATAGAGGAGGTCATATCTGTGCCGTGACCACCGAGAGAGAAGGCCTCCACATTGAAACTGAATACATTGTTACATCATAGATAGTGCAAATTCAGGGCTTACTATTGGTAGAAATACGAATAACAATGCACTATCTATGCGATGCAACAATGTATTCAGTTTTATTACGGAGGCCTTCTCTCTCGGCGGTCTCGTCTGTGTGCAGGCCTTCTGTCTAGGTGTATTGTTCAAGCAGTCGCCAACAATGCAAAACTGTTTCAGTTTTTATCCTATTATTACGCATGTGCTTAAAGCCATTTTGAATTGTAAATATAGCGCTTATTAATAGTAATAATGGACACTAAATCTAAATTTGACAAGTCTCAGACCAAGAGCTTTCATTTAAGACCAAAATGAAGTTTGTAGATGCAGTAGTTTTCACCAACGAACTTAAATATATAGATTTCTCGAATTTTAAATTATTTATCATAGTCAATTTTTTTTATTACTAGAACGAATTTCACACATTATTAAGTACCGAAAGGTGCTTTATGCTATCAGTGTGGGGAAACGTGTCTGTCTGTCTGTCTGTAACTCTAACTCCTCCGAGGCTATGAAAGATTTTAAAAATTGTTTTCGTCAGTCGATGAATATGGTTCATGGCACGAACCAATCACAAATATTATCTAAATCGGTTCATTGGCACGTGCACAAATGGTACCTCTATTTTCCCGCCAAGCAATTTTCAATGGGAAGTTATATTAAGTAATATATCAAACAAACGGTAATGAGGAGATAGAAGCGGTTATTCATTATTATTTTCGTCAGTCGATGAATATGGTACATGGCACGTACCAATCACAAATATTACCTAAATCGGTTCGATAGCACGTGCACAACTGGTACCTTCACGACCCCATCTAGCAATTTTCAATGGAGAGATATATTAAGTAATATATCAAACAAATCGTAATAACGAAATAGAAGCGGTTATTCTATTACTATTTTCGTCAATTAATAAACTAGCTCCGGGATGAAACATTTTGAAAATGGTTGAAATCGAAACAATGGCACGTGCTCTAAAGGTACACCTAGACACCCTCAAATATTTTCAATCATAAGATATGGCATGTAATATATCAATCAAATTTGGATGATGTAAAATGAATAAATGATTCTTTCATCAGTATTACTCGATCTTCAAACCTCTGGTAAAGCTGTTACGCTAGTGGGTGATTTTAATATTGACCTAAGCAAGCCCTCCTCTTCTGTAAATCTCTTTTGGATCCTATTCTCCGTTCTGGGATTTACCTACTATATTTTCTTTTTCGCATTATTCTCTTCATTACAATTCTTATTCAGCTATTGATTCTTGTTTTTCTAATTCTAGCGCCATTCTTCGCAGTCATTTTCTCGATTTAGCGATTACTGATCATTTTCCGATGTTCACTATCTTTAACTTAAACACTCCCACTATTTCACGTAATTCTTGTTTTCGCTCTAGATTAATTACTCCCAATAGACTTACAGTTTTGCAATCTTATCTTGCTCTGACTGATTGGAACTTTCTTCTATCTAACCCTACTGATACTAATCTATTATTTGCATCTTTTCTTTCTCATTTCCAATTCGGCTATGATCGATACTTTCCTTTGAAATCCCGTTCTTGTGATTCTTCTAATACTAAAGCTAGAAAGCCTTGGATAACTCCTACTATACTTTTGCTTATTAAAAAAAGAATGCTTATTATAGAAAATTTCGTCGAAGCCCATCCCTCAAATGGCTTAATAAATTTAAATATTTCTCTAATTATGTGAAAACTACAATTAACAATTCCAAACAGTCATACTTTGAATCTTTATTTTCACGTCTTCAATCCAATAAAGAAAAATGGTGTTTACTAACAGATTTAGCTCATGGTCCCAAATTACCGCGTTCTCCTTTTCCACAATTAGATAAGGTCTCTTCTTCTTCATTCACTGACTTTCTTCATGTTCTTTTGCCTCCTTCTCCTGATACCCCTTCCCTATCTAATATTGACTATCCATTTCAAGCGCCGAATTCATCTGCTAGTTTCTTCGTTACCTCCACTACTAATGAAGAGGTTTGTGACATCATTGACCAATTAAAATCTTCTCCTGTCCCGGACCCCCTTGGGTTTCGGTCTGATATTATTATTGCGTTGAAACATACCATCGCTTATCCCTTAACTATTATTTTTAATTCTTCTATCAGTACTGGAGTTTATCCCCAGGACTTGAAGATATCGCGTGTGGTTCCTGTCTATAAGAAAGGTGACCCCAGTCAATTTGAGAATTACCGCCCCATTACTGCCTTACCGATATTTTCCAAAATATTTGAGAAGCTTTTCTTTATTAGGTTTTCTCACTTTATCTATGAACATAATTTTCTTAATTCATGTCAGCACGGGTTCACCCCTTATCGGAGTGTTGAAACAGCTTGTCAGGACTTACTCGAATTCCTTTCCTACGAGATGGCTATGAATAAATATGTCTCTTCTATCTTTATTGATTTTTCTAAAGCCTTTGATACAGTTCTTGTCCATCTGGTATTGTACAAACTTAATGCCTTCTACGGAATTCGTGGTTTGCCTCTCTCCTGGCTTTCCAACCTACTATTTAATCGCAGATACTATCTTTCCCACCTTAGGGAAAACTCGACCACTCTTATTAGAAATTATGGGGTCCCGCAGTGGTCGATTCTTTCTCCCCTGCTTTTTAATTTATTTTTGAACGATCTACCCGCTGTTTTTACGACTCTTAAGCCAATTTTATATGCAGATGATATTTCCTTATTGTAATCTGATCATAATATTTCGCTCTTGCTCTCAGATCTTAATATTGCGCTCGAGAAATTAAGACAATAGTGTAGTATAAACTTATTATTTGTTAATATTGATAAGACAAGGTAATGTTTTTTCATCAGCGGAATAAGCGCAATATACCTCAGTCACACCAATATTCTATGGACTCTCTATTATCTCCACTACTACAATTTTTACATATTTGGGTTTAACCCTATTACCTGATTTGTCCTGGGACGCCCATATTGATAATCTGTTGACTGAACTTAATAAAAAACAGGGCATTATTTCCCGACTTCATTATCTTCCTACTAATATTTTAATTTTATTGTACTATTCTTGGATTCATTCTGGCCTATGTTATGGTGTAATGTTTTCGGGTTCTACTTCCTCCACAATCTTCTTAGAATTCTAAAGTTACAAAAATGGTTTCTTCGGACCCTTATGCATCTCCCCCGATCATTTTCCGTATCCCACTATTTCGCTTCCTTACGTATACTTACAATATATCAAATTTATTTTCTGTCTCTCTGTTCTTTTATTTATAAAGCCTTAAACTCTATAGTATTGTTATCAACTCCTATAACGATTAATCGTAATCTTGATATTTATAATTATAGTATACGTATTGCAAATGAGATACGACCTCCTATTTCCCTTCTGAGTTTCCGCAACTGATGCGTTTCACACATCGGTTTAAAATACTGGGCTCTTTTACCTTCGGAAATCCGTGAGCTTACCTCCCATCCTCAGTTCCGGAAAATACTACCCAAGTTCTGCTTTTGTCATATACCACTAAAATCGAAGGTTATCTACTAGTACACTGTTATTGCTTAGGGAGGCCTAATTTGACATTTTTCTTATAAATACTTTTGCTCGTGGATGAGACCCTTGTATTTAATTACATTCTCTTTGATTACTTTTTAGTCTTTCCAGCTATTGGTTCACATGATTATCTTAACAATTTATTAGTTATTTTATATACCTATGATTGATTAACTGATTTTTTATGGTTTAATTGTACGTCCCATCTGATTTGTTTAAGTTTGTTAAAGTTTTTTGCAATTTTTGTTTTGTTTTTATTTATTGTTTTACTAACCACTTTGTTAATTTATTATTTAATTTGTGCCCACTCGTCGGTTTTTTTCATACTGGCCTCGTTGGACACTATTATCAATTTTTGTAACTTCTTCTAGCCCATTTATTATTATTTATATTTATTGTATTGTAAAAAATTACAGATAACTAAATTACAGTTTGCGATTGCTATGTGTCACGTGCTCTTTGTTGCCATTTGACTAATTTAGTTGTTGGTTAACGTTTATCCACGGTCTACAGATATTCATATATTACTACGAACTAATTTATACTTGTATTTTGTTATATTGTCGCGCCCGCTGGGACCTAACTCGTCGATCAGTCCATACTGGTCCATGCTGGGCGTATTCGTAACTTAACTTGATTAAATAAATAAATAAATAAATAAATAAATAAATAAATAAATAAAAATATAACGTAAAATTATTGGTAGGCGAAATTGGTTCAAAGACACCTGGTTTAGTGGAACCATGATTGTTCATTGAAACTTTCAATGCTAAAATATGGCATGTAATATATCACAAGACTTGGAATGAGGTGTCATGAATGAATATAACGTAAAATTAATGATAGTCCAAATTGATTTCAAGGATCCTGGTTTAATAGAACCATTCTGATGATTTTTCAATTGAATAATGGAAGGAAAAATTCTGCGACCCGGATTCGAACCAGGAACCTCGACTATCATGGCCGATGCCTCTACCAATTGGGCTATCGCAGCCACCACAGACAGCCAAGCTGTCTCAAGGTGTCTTAAAGACAACCAAGTTGGTAGAGGCATCGGCCATGATAGTCGAGGTTCCTGGTTCGAATCCGGGTCGCAGAATTTTTCCTTCCATTTTTCAACTGAAAAATCATTACCTATGCTTGGAGACGCTTCTCCAGTTAATAATTATTATTATTTACTTAGAACCATTCTGGTTTAGTGGTACCATTATTTTTCATTGGAAGTTTCAATGCTAAAATATGGCATGTAATATATCAAACGACTTGAAATGAGGTGTCATAAATGAATATAACGTAAAATTAATAATAGTCCAAATTGATTTCAAGGAACCTGATTTAGTGGAACCATTATCGTTTAGTGGAACGATTATGGTTCATTGGAACTTTCAATGCTAAAATATGGCATGTAATATATCAGACTTGGAATGATGTGCCATGATTGAAAATATCGTAAAATTAATGATAGTCGAAATTGGTTGCAAGGAACCTGGTTTAGTGGAACCATTATGATTCATTGGAACTTTTAATGCTAAAATATGGCATGTAATATATCAAACGACTTGGAATGATGTTTTATGAATGCATATAACGTAAAATTAATGATAGGCAAGATTGGTTTCAAGGAACCTGGTTTATTGGAGCCATTATGGTTCATTGTAAATTTCAATGCTAAGATATGGCATGTAATATATCCAACAACTTGGAACGATGTGTCATGAATGAATATAACGTAAAATTAATGATAGGTGAAATTAGTTTCAAGGAACCTGGTTTAGTGGATCCATTTTGCTTCATTGGAACTTTCCATGCAAAAATATGGCATGTATTATATGAAACGACTTGGAATTAGGTGTCATGAATGAATATAACGTAAAATTAATGATAGTCCAAATTGGTTTCAAGGATCCTAGTTTAATAGAACCATGCTGGTTTAGTGGTACCATTATTTTTCATTGGAACTTTCAATGCTAAAATAAGGCATGTAATATATCAAACGACTTGGAATGATGTGTCATGAACGAATATAACGTAAAGTTAATGATAGTCGAAATTGCTTTCAAGGAACCTGATTTAGTGGAACCATTATGGTTCTTTGGAACTTTCAATGCTAAAATATGGCATGTGATATATCAGAGACTTGGAATGATGTGCCTTGATTGAAAATATCGTAAAATTAATGATAGTCGAAATTGGTTGCAAGGAACCTGGTTTAGTGGAGCCATTATGGTTCATTGGAAATTTCAATGCTAAAATATGGCATATCATATATCGAACAACTTTGAACGATGTGTCATGAATGAATATAACGTAAAATTAATGATAGGTGAAATTGGTTTCAAGGAACCTGGTTTTGTGTAACCATTAAGGTTCACTGGAACTTTCAATGCTAAAATATGGCATGTAATATATCAAATAACTTGCAATGATGTTTAATGAATGAATATAAAAATTAATGATAATTCAAATTGGTTCGAAAGTACGTGGTTAATGTATCATTATGGTCCATTAGAAACTTACAATATTAACATAGGGCAGTTTAAAATATGGTTCCGTGAATGGTTTAGTTTAACCTTTCGGTAATTGGTTGTGTCATTCCTTAATGTTTTTTTTTCCCTTCAAATATCTGATAATGCCAATAATGAGTAATTAATAAATGGAATAATTGAAATTGAGAGCAAAAGCTTGTGTGTAAAAAAAAAAGACGACAACGGGGCTCGAACGCAGATTGTGAGTCTTGCGTGGTCACTGCTCGGCTAAACGCTACGTTAAATTTGCTCCATATAACGTTCTGGTCAAACTTCAATCCTTAATTTCTCGGAATATACTGCGTATCTACGGCTAGTTTCTTAGAATTAGCTTAGTGCCTTTCTTATCTACTACACCGTATATGTATCACTGTCAGCGCTCCCACTTTTAAAGTAATTACCGTAAGGTAATGACCGTACGGGATATGTAGCGTAATTTTTAAGATGATGAAATTTTTAAGGTATACAATTCTAATGAGTTATTTTTAGAGTAATATTTGAGGTAATGATTAGGGGGCCTATTTTATGACTTAACCCAGCCAGGTTTTCCTATTTCCCACCCAAAGTAGGTGACTGTAGGAAAGTGAATCAGATTTCGCGAAAACCTGAAAGTGCTATACGCTATCTACACAACAAACAACGTGTACAACGTGCTTGACAACGTGGCGTGGCTGTGATCTTGTCTTGGCATTGTGTGCATCTGGTAATTAGCTGTCTCGCTATTTTTACTATGTAATTTTTTTCATTTAACTAGTTGTCGTTTTTTTTTTTAAATGGCCCTAACTCAAAATGGTTGCCTTCAGCATCAACACATTTTTGGTACGAGTCACCACTGATTCCGTACATCGTATCAAAGTGTTCAATGAGATTTCTCTAACAAACCGCAAATTTTGATCCAGGCCAGTCGATAGGATGCAGGGTATCCTATTAAAAAAAATTCGAATATTTAGACGTTAAAATTTATGCTAAATTTCTTAAGTGGAATAGTTCAATGAACTGTTAGAAAGATTAAAATGATGCGCTAACTTATACTCTGTCCGATGAAAGTTTGACAGGGCTTGTCCAGTTAAATTTCAGCTTTCAATTGTTTAGATATTGTTTTAAAATAATATTAACAACGTCTAACAATTGAAATTGGAAATTTCATTGGACATGCCCATTCAAACTTTCTTTGGATAGAATAGATCGTAATTTATATGGGCAGATTTATTCAAGCATTTGCTGTCTGTGCCAGAGACAAATGAAAGAAAGAGACTGGCAGTGACACCCCCTCTAGTGATGCCTTCGCGCCGCCATATTGCAACTGGCAAGAAACAGCTGATCGCCCGAGGCAATGCATGTGAATCAATCGGTTTGGTTTGCTTGGTATTAACGTCCTTTTCAACTTCTGTGGTCATTTCAGGATCGGGTTATAAGGGCGGCAAATTTTGCCTCACAAGGGTTCTTTAACGTGCAGCCGGCAAAGGACTGCACGGGACCAACATCTTTACTTCCCTTCCGAAGGAAGTGCGTGATCTCAGGATTTTCTCCCTGAAAAAATCCTCGTCGTCCTTGCCCGGAATCGAACCCGCGTCCTCGGGCATCAGAGGGGATCACGCAACCACCGATCTAGCGAGGCCCATGTGAAACAATCGCAAACAATTGCTTATTACAATATGTGGATAATTAAATTGATTATTTTATTGAACTGAGAATTATTTCTTCCTTTTCTTTTAATTTAAAATTTTAAAATATTTGTCTTTTAAAAATTCGTTAGGCATTGAATCAGCTATTTGTCTTTTAAAAGTATACGTTATCGTTAGTTAATACAATAAAGCTTTTTTAAAAAAAATCAGAAAACAGGTTACGCTTACTAATACTTCCAGAAATCATCTACAAAAACAGCTGAAATTACATTGGGAATATAATGTATGCCGCCTTAGGTTTTTGCCAATCGTAACATGGCGAATGCTGCACTTCCGTTGGCACCAGTAGCGCTCAGCGAAATGAATAGGGCACTGCCAGTCTCTTTCTTTCATTTGTCTCTGGTCTGTGCTTATTAGACATCTGAAATGTGCTGGTAAGACAACGTAATATTCCATATTTATAGCATGGTCTCAAGGCGTCATTGTTCTGCGTACACAAGACGAAATAATAGCTATAAATTGTACAATCTCACAATATAGAATATTATTATTAATGATGTTAATTTATCATGCACTAAAAAAAAGGGGGGAAAGAAATGTTTTTATTCAAGGCAAAATATAAATTACTTTCGTTGCTGAACAAAAATGTATTTCCAGAAATGCTGATTCGTTATGATGTTTCTCGAGAAAAAAAAAAGTTAAAAGTAGAAATATGATGTTTACTGAATACACTGATGAAAATGCATAACATAGGAGTAGTAAGAATAAGTCTGTCTGTAATCAAATTTTTTTTGTTGAAATATCTTTTTTTTTTTAGTGGGTGGGAAGACGAACAGTAAAAACAAGAAAATACACTGGCATTTTAAGATGAAGATATTTTTGTAATCACACTGAAGAAAAAAGATTTAATCGTTTACTCTCTGTTACAGTATCGTAACTTAGGATAATGATCACTGGTTTTAAAGAAGATTCATTATTTCATAAGTCAAATATCACTGTTTGATATTAAACTGAATACCACTCCCTTCATTAATCCGTCCACCCTCTTTATTTATTCCCCATTAGAAAGTTATTTACTCCCCATATCTATAGTTAACTAATGCTTAAGTAGGCCGTACAACAACAAACTCTTTCTTTGAACTATAAACGGAGGAAGAGGGTGGTTAAATTCTCCTAAGGGCTAAAAATATTAATCAAACCAGTACTCCTGTTATGAATAGAAATGAAAATAAAAATTTCCTCTTCATCTTCTGTTTCCTTTTTAGGAAGCTCCTTGACGCTTTTTTCTGTTAAGCTTAAAACTATGAAATTAAATTATTAATGACGTTATTTAGTATTCCGGTCTACCGTATAGTTACTCTCTGAGGCACATACCAGAGAAAGAAGGTTTAGAAAATATGTTTTGATTAAAACTGAATTGTCTTTGTTTCATTTAAATTAGTAGTATCAATTAATTTCATGAACATTAAAAAATATATTGAATGATTATTCGAATCAAATTTGTAAATTTCAAATTTTTTACGTAATAATTTTACTATCAAAAATACTATCTGTACCCCCTGTACATGGTGTTCAATTTAAAAGGCAAATAGAAAATTTAATTATTCAAATATGCGGAAAGGTTTAATGAATGAAATTGCTATAGAGGAAGAATTAATATTGTTTATAACAAAAATTAAATTTTTATACAAATTTTCATTACTGTTTGTGTATCTAAGTATGCAATGCTAGGTTTGAAGCATTCGAAATATTAACACTATTCAGTAAAAATAAATTAATATTAATCGACCTTAGCAACATTATTAATAATTACTGTGACCAAATACATTATTTCATAAGATTTTTCAAAAAACATAGATCATAAACCTTCATCATAGGTAAAAGAGGAATAGAAAAGGCTTATCAAAATCACTTGGGTAGGCCTTACCACTACCGTACCGAGATTAGACACATTATAAATTCTCCACAAAAGCAAGAAAAGAATTTTTGATAGGTAGTTAATTTCATGGTCATGAGTTAGCTGAAAATAATTTGATGTTGACATGGTGATGAGTTCTTTTCAAGCGTGGGTATTGTGGCAAAATAATTTTATTCACTTCAAAAATTAAAATAAAAAAAAAATGAAAAGGAAAATTATGAAACAGTTATCGAAATAATTTACGATAAAATTGAGAAACTTATTAATTCTTTTGCTTTTATTATTATTTTTTTTTTACTAAATTATGATTTTTTTTTATAAATTTTACTAAATTATGATGAAGTGTTTCGCTGAAGTAATGTAATTTAAGGTTCACCGTTCGCTGTTTTTAATAATTTTTAGAGACATAGTGCATTTTATACAATGACTTAGCTATAGATTAGGCAGTCCTTCAGTTATAAATTACAATTCAGCCATTTTAACATAAACGGCAAGATAAATTTTTAAAATAAATTAAAAACATCGTATAAACTTTTGATATCTCATGCTTATTCTCAGGCGTATTTCTTCAAACGTAAATATTTTGTCGAATTTCTTCGTTAGATATTAAATTCCTTTTCAATTTATAATATTGTATGGAGTTGAATATTAATTGCTTTTAAATGTTAAAAATATTTATTTAAAGAATTCTTCATTCCGAATTCGAGTTTGTAAATTATCCCGTTGAAATATTTATCAGATTGACCAAGAGAATCAAAGTTTCCGTTATTACAGGCAAAAACCTTCTTAAAACATAGGCAGAAGGAAGTTAGTGCCTCGATTTCATTGGCTGTTCACTACCAGGGAATTCCCCGTGAACTTTCTCGAGAGCCGAACATGTTTTTGTAGTCTCCCGATTGGTGCGAGTCTTTCTAGGTCAAGGAACTCTTCGTTAACTCCAGAGAATGAAAAAAAAAAATATGAAAGGGAAATCATGCATTTAAAAGTTTCTAAAATTGTAGTCATTAGATTTTCTTTATTGTTAATAGAAAAACTCTTCTTTTCAACTCTGACAGTTGAACTTTATTATTCTTTCATCTTAAAATTAATATTTTAATTTCATTTACTCAAACAAGATTCATCACGGATTCCATAGGTGCAAAGTGTTCCTTATAATTCATTGGCAATAGTTCAAATGCAGTTTATTCTAAACTTACTGAATTAACTGATAAATAAGCCAAATAAAATAACAAACAGTAATGTCCATGTTCAGGGTGTTTATAATTAGGGTGGCCAGACGTCCCGGATTGTGCGGGACAGCCCGGGTTTCAGTGTACTGCCCCGCATCAGTAAACGTCCCGGAAAATGTCCCGGATTCAAATAATTGTCTTGATTTGTCGCGGATTTAATACTGATTTATAAATCAATTGACAATAAATATTTCAATGATATGACACAAATTGACGCAAACCCCGTAAAATCCGTATGCAGTTTGCTGAAGTACCTGAAATTTGAAAGTGAACGGTGATGGAAAATCTTTTTTTTTTTTTTTAAATAACCAGTCATCAATATTTTTCCAAGCAATACGCAGACTCGAAGATGAAAAGCGAACGATGATGGAAATTTCTGACGAAATTTTTAAGTACAAGGAAAGGATTTCTTGCGAATTTGTTCCACCTATTGTCAAATCTTTTATTATTGAAATCTATATTATCTATATCATAATCGGCTAATGTCATTGCTATTTTGCCAAGGTCACCTTAACATTGTTCTTATTAGCATTGTTTGATGGCATTTTTATTATTATTATTATTATTAATATTATTACAACGCTTGTATAACTTTCACCGTTTGGGTCATGCTTGGTGGATGAAATCTTGTGATCAATATTTCAACCCTTTCCACTAGTCCGATCTTGCTGAAATTTTGGGCACATACGTAAATTTGGTGACAATTCATGAGTCTAAAAAAAATTTTCAAAAAATCTAAAGGGGGGGCCCCTTAATATTTTCTATAGAAAATGAAATAGAATTTTTTATTTTTTTTTTCTGAAGTCGATTTAAAAACTCATGATTCGAGAAGATAATATTGAAATTTTGAAAGAAAAAAATTCCGTCTGATCACGTATGTGATCAATTTTCTGCAGCTATCTCTTCTGAAACGGCATAAAGACAGAACCAAATGAAATTAATGCACTGTTAGAGGGTACCCTAAACTGTGCCTTGAAGGAATTTTTATGACAATTTTTTTGATTATATTAATTGGAGATATTAATTTTTCAAAAAATGAAAAAATGGCTGTAGTGTTCATACAAGCGAGCTGAACTCTTTCTTGAAGGGGGGGGGGGGGGGAAGTTCCTCAAACGTATTAAAGTGAAAACATACTTGGAGGGTTTCTTAATCTCTGCATTGACGTATTTTTCATTATATTCGGTTAAACCTTTCTAGAGATGTTTGTTTGTTTTGTTTTTTTTTCTTCTAATAATTGAGACATAACTGATACATTCCATCAAGCTAAAGTCAATAAATTCGACATGAACGGATTCCTCTCTCAGAATCGAATAACTTTGGTAAATAAATTGTTTGGCTCTGATGAGCCAATTTTGAATTATAAAGGTTTTTAAAAGAAAATAAAAATAAATAAATTAATTAAACTCCCCCCCCCCCTTCCTTGCAAACAATTTTCCTTTTTTTTATTTCCATGATAAAGTGGGAGACCTGTGCGAATGCTCCATTCCACCATTTCAATTTTTTTTGTTTACAGCCAAGTAATTATATTTCATTAAACTGTTGAAGAAATTGCACGATCCAAAGTTTCAGCCAGAAGTTAAAATTGCTTACAACAAATATAAATAATTTTTCAGATTTTAAAGTTACTTCGTTGCGTTGATGTTAATTCAAAAAAAATCAACAAAGCTGAAGAGGAAAACCCAGGGTGCAGGGCTAAATGTTTTTATATAAATTGTTTACATAAAATTAATAAATGGAAAGAAACCAAAATCGACACATATATGCAGTGGCGGAAATATTTAAACATTTTCAAACACAGCATACTCCCTCGGTAAATTTAAAACTATTATTGGAATATGTCTGGCCGTAAAAATCCACTGTCGAATGGGCGTTTTCCGTCATTAATGATTTTTGGAGCAGTGATAAATCTAAAATAAATATTGAAACAATATCAGCAGTCGTGTCAGTGAAAGTAAATCTGAACTATAAATACGACGAATTTTCTGAAATTTTACAAGAAAATGATGTACTTGAAAAATATTCATTAAAATAAAAAAATATTTATAGAAGTTAAAAGCATCTTGAACTGGTATGTCTGATAAGTGCATTACTAATGTAATATAAAAGCAGAAAATAAAATCGGAAACTGTGGAGAGTGGCAAAACGAATGCAGAACGTATCTATGTTGGGCCGATTGTAACTGCTGTGCCACTTTTCCTACCCTATTCTCAGTTGATGTCAGAGACAAATGAAAGTAAGAGACTGGCAGTGCCCTATTCATTTCGCTGAGCGCTACTGGTGCCACCAGAAGTGCAGCAATCGCCATGCCGCGATTGGCAAAAACCTAAGGCGGCGTATGTTCTCAATGTAATTTCAGCTGTTTTTGTAGATGATTTCAGGAGCAGTGGCGGCTCGTCCATAGGCACTGCGGCACTGCAGCACCCCCAGTTTCACTTTCGATATCGATAAAATTCAATATAATGTGTCTTTTTTTTTTTTAATACTATTCTTATGCATCTATATTACATGATCCTTAAGCTTAATAACACCAGCTATTCCTTAGTGCGTGAAAAAATTACAATTTTCCGACGCAGCACCCCCAGAAATTTTAGCTACAAGCCGCCACTGTTCAGGAGGTATTAGTAAGCATAACCTGTTTTTTGATTTTTTTTTTAAAAAAACTTTATTGCATTAACTAACGATAACGTATACTTTTAATGACTTTCAATAGCTGATTCAATGCCTTACGGATTTTTAAAAGAGCACGTACCAAGGTTGTTAGAAAGAGCATAGGAACTCGCCAGGAAGGTAACCAGATGACGTCACATGGAAAGAACCAATGGACAGCGACCTATGCCTAAGAGGCAACCTTCTCTCTCTAATAACCTTGAGCACGTACAACTCGCAACTACTATCGTTAAAATGGAGGCTTAGCCAGAGACAAGTGAAAGCATAGATGAAGAAAAATGAGGAAGCAAAGTTATTCCTTCATCCATGGTGAAAGTAAATGAAACAAGAGGAAGGATGATTTTTTTTTCAATCTCAACTGTTTTTATTATTAAAAAAGTTGATTCTTGTAACTTAATCAGTTTTTAATACTTAGTAAAGATTTTCATTTGTATTGCTATATAAAAAGTAAATTTGAAGCCTCTTCATACAGCATTACCAGTGGAGTTTCGAAAATAGCTTCAGTTACACAAAAAATTTAAATTGATTTATTCTTTATTGATTTTTAAATATAATAAGTCGTGATAAGACACTGCGTATATTTTCTCCACTTATTTTTTCTGTCAGCCGCTTCGTTTCATGGTGATATCGAATATTACAGTATGTGATGACAATAAGTCGAAGCACATGATCGTCAAATGAATGGCGAGTTAAATTAGTGAAAATATTAATTTTGTTTTTGTTAGAATTTTGATAGGCGTATTCAATTTAATTGTTATTTGCTCTCCTAGATTATAAAATTCACTCCTAATGATTTTTTCTGAAATTTTGCACAGGTTTACTACATCTTTTGATGGTGTGATAAGGCCTTTTTATTTTTTTTCCTCAATGAAATTAAGGCTGTGGCAGCTCTTTCAACGCTTCTTTACATTGAATGCAGATTATAGATTTAATTACAGACCTAGAAACGAATCCTGCCGAATCACAATATTTTGACAAGATTTTAATATCAGGGATTGGATAATATTGAGACGCATCATCTGATATGGATTCGTGATTATATTTATCAGAGTTATACATGAATTAATGTTTTGTGCTCTGCACTCAATTTTAACCTGGTAAATTTAATGCCAATCAATTTGTCATTAATTTAATGTAATCAGTTTAATAAAAAATGCTGTATAATTTTGTCGCCGAAATAAAAGATGTATCCACTTTTTACGAAGAATGTCATCCTTTGGAAATCTACAGTGCAAATATTTCGCTTTCTAATTTTTCGTTTAGCTTTGAAATAGCTATTATATACGGGTGCAAGAGCTTGGTGCATATTTCTTGCTTTTTTTCTTTTTTTAATTTATTCATCACAATAAAAAAGTTTATACCTATGTTTACTGAAATGTCAGGTGTTTATACTATACAAAATTTTAAAAGCTGTGTCATAAAATTGTATTAAGATAATAAAAAAATGCAATTTTAATTTTTGCTAATCTGATAATAATGGAATATTTGTAAAGGCAACTTCTCAGCATGTAAAAACAGTTTCCAGTGAGACATGTACATCCGATAATGCAAATCAAGCTGCTAACACAATTTCAGACCCTGCAGAATCATGTATTAAAGTTTTTCCACCCGCGAAATTACTCCTCCCGGGAAAAAAACATTAAAACGCCTCTTACAACGGGCATATTCACGTAGCAGTCGAATAAAAAAGGCTGTTAATGTTAAGAAAAAGAAAGTTTCGAAACAACAATTCATTGAATATGCTTCTGACTTTTTGGATGGAAATGCACTGAAGTTTTTTCAGATGCAAATAAACTTGTCGGGAAAAGCTGCCCATGGAAGGCGATGGTCTAAAGAACAGAGAAAAATATGTTTGAATATGCATTTCAATGGGCGAAAAAAGTTACAGGTTTCTAACGAAACTATTTCATTTACCTAGTGAGTCTAACTTACACAATTGATTACGTGACATTCCATCTGAACCAGGCTTCCAAGGAGAATATTTCAACATACTTCAAAGTAAAGTTGAAACAATGTCACATGAATTGTGCTTGTATTCGATGAGATATTCATAAAAGCCAGTCTACATTATGACGAAGCAAAGGATGAAATATATGGATTTGAAGATCTTGGATCACACGGAAGAACAGAAAAGATTGCTGATCATGCCAAAGTTTTCATGGTTCGTGGATTGATCAAAAACTGGTCTCAAATACTGACTTATTATTTTGTCAGTACTGCCATGGATGGGCATGATTTGTGTGAAATTATTCAAGAAATTTCATCTAGACTGTTCACATTGGGACTTCAATTGAAAGCTGTAGTCTGTGATCTAGGTAGCAATAACCGAAAAGCAGTTAAAGTTCTAAATGTGACAAACATGAGGCCTTACTTTTACTTACAAGATCATAAGATCTTTGTAATATTTGATCCTCCGCATCTCATCAAATGTTTGAGTAATAACCTCCGGCGGCATAATCTTCTAATGAATGAACAGGTGGTATCCTACAACCATATAATACAATTTTATCACGAGCAATAGAACAACGAATTGAAAGTTGCACCAAAACTTTCCAAAAAATATCTTTTTCCGAACAACTTTGAGGCCATGAAGGTAAAATTGGCTACACAGTTGTTTAGCCACACTGTATCAATTGGAATGTGGTTCCTCATACTGCTTGGAAAACTTCCACAGGAGGCAATGAATACTTCATCCTTTATAGAAAAAATTGATAAGCTATTTGATGCTTTGAACAGAAAAAATTTAAGTGACATCAAAGAAATGAGACGACCCATCAAAGAAAATAGCTGTCATGTGCCATATTTGGAAGAGATGTTGAATTGGTTTTCAGAACTTAAAATTCTAGATGTAAAATCACAGCCTCCGAGCATACAAGGATGGCAGCTCACAATCTCATCCGTCCTTGAATTATGGAGAGATCTTCAAGCCAACTACAACATCAAGTACTTGACGTCACAATTAAATCAAGACTGCTGAGAAATTTTTTTTTTCAAAAATAAGATTTTCCGGTGGCAGTTGTGACAACCCATCAGCCCTTGAATTTCGTTTTACTGTAAGAAAGCTCTTAGCAGCTGGTTTCATGTCAATGCCTGATGGTAAAAACTGCGAGGACGACTTCGACGAACAATTAGTGCTTTTATGTCAAAGTATACCACCAATCATTACTGACAAAAAACAAATGGAAATCACCGATGAGAATAAAGATGTGGAAGCAAAACATCAAGAAACCTATTCGGAGCTTTCTGCAACTGAGAAAAATGTAATCAACTATATCTGTGGTTATATTGCCAGCAAAGTTTTGCTTAAACATCCTTGTGAAATTTGCTCACAAGCATTATTGAAAGGCAATCGTCTATTCTCATCAAATGATGAACTGTTAACAGTGCTAAAAGGTTCTTGTGACAAAGAAGATAGTGAATGTGGAGGGCTTCATCTACCATCCAATAACTTTGCCTGCAGCTTTGAAGAAATGGAAGCGGTATTTAAAGATATATTTCCAAAAATTCTTATCCAAAAAAATATTAAATCAAAATTATTGTTAAAGTCACAAGAAATTAATCAAAAGAATTTGACGGGGATTTGCCAAGTGACCCGCAATAGAATCATTAAGCTTTTTTTCAATGTTAAAATTCATCATTACCTGAAACTAAGAAATCAAGAAATTTTGGAACTGGTACAATCCTCAAAAAAGCAGAAAAAATTAGCAAAGGTTAAGCATGACTAATCTTCCATTTATCTTGAGTAATATCACGGATCCATGGTGATATTTTCTTAATTTGATTTTTAAAGCTAATTTAGTGCTTCATTTATTTCAATGAATGTCGTTAATCATTTGGTTAATCAATCAGTTAATTTGGGTCGTTTATGATGAAAATTAGGCTACATGGTAATTCAGTAAACTTAACAGTGTTTTATACATTTTACATTTTCTTTTACAATCCAGGGAATAAATAAAAAATATCCCTGCTGATCTTTCATGCATTATCCTTGGTTAACATAGGAAAAAAATTCGCATGCTTTTTGGTAAACTTTTTCAAAAATCTTTAGCTCTTGGGATAATAAAACTTTTTCTTCATGTTCCAACCCCAATGTATATGATAGTAAAATATATATAATATATAAAGAAGATACATCTAATACCATACTAATAAATGGACAGTCTACGCAAATTAATATTCACTAATTTACTAATAATTTTATAATTATTACCAGGTATTAATTGAATTGTAAATTTTCAAAACTTTAGTATAATCCTTTTTAATATTTTATGATTATATATAACTGTTATAGAATTATTTTATTCCTTCCTGAAATAAACTCTTATTAATTCCCCAAAATTAACATTGACATGTTTAATAAAGTTATAATACCTTTTTAATTATAGTAATAACAATGTTATGCTTACGTACTTTTACCTGTACGTGTATTTATTTTATATGTAACTCTATACAATATACATATTATATATAGAGGGAACTACTAAGAAATGCTTTTAATATATATATAAACACGATGATAAAAAATAAATTATTTACGAAAATAAATGCTTGGGACAGTAGTAAATTTTCAGGCAGACAAACTTTCGAAATTAGTTCACGGTGTATTTCTATCGCTGCCCGTTTAGATTTTTCAAATATACCGGTCATTTTTGAAACACCCGGTATATACATTCATTTGAAGAAGGTATGCATTTTAAACAATAGGCCTAATATTAATTAGCCATATTTAACAATAGGCCTAGCATTCATTAGCCATTCATGAATGTTGATCTTAATCATTCAGTCATCATATTGAGAGTTACTTTTTAGCACTAACTCTAAGATCAATCTCAAAACTTCGCATTGTTGCATGTAAATTAGCAGAGCTAAATTATTGCTTTTGTTCACGTTGATTGCTGTCGCTGTACTTTTTTGTTTTTCATTCTTGTCCCGCTCAGCATTCGCTCATACCCTCCCCCTTTTATTAAGCAGATGGAACCGTCCTAACAATGAAATGAATGAAGGAGTGATAGAGAGTGAAAGTGGAAAGAGATTCTTGAGCTCAAAAACATAACTCTTTTTGAAGAAAGAAAAAAAAACTGCGCAATTTATTTAACTCATTAATTAATTCATTATTAAATTTTTTCTAAGAATTTTCAGGTAGACAGCGCTCTTCCTCTTGCTTTTAAGGTCAAGTGTGCACAATTTTATCTAGATAGGAATAAAACTGTAGATTTGTATAAGAAACAAATAAATATACATACATACATACATACATACATACATACATACATACATACATACATACATTTTTATATATATAGATTAGAACAATGTGATTTTTAACTTTTTATTGTAACTCTTTTTATTTGTAATGCCGTCCCCAATTTAATCTTTTACTTGTATTTTGTGTTGTCCACTTCTTTTTGGAGTCAAATACATTAATAGCAATTTTTCGTGTCAGGATGACATGACCGAGGGGGAGAGGGAGGGTTTACAAAAATATGACATGTGCCGACACAGGAGGAAGGGGGGTATAAAGTTATGTGGAAAATGGATGACATAATTCGTGGACGACCCCTTAATCTTGCTGCAAAAAGGAAATTCGCTCACGGGTCAGGTCGTAGAGCACGTGATCGCTTTCTGTCCGTTAATGCAACACCAACGAGAGAGAAGGCCTCATCACTGAAATGCCATAAATTGTTATATCACCTAACTTAGTCATAATTTAGGGCTTATTAGAGAGGTTAAGCACCACGTAAACGCGAACGCGAAGCCAACGAAAAAGACAGGCCTCGAAGCGGAAAAGTCACCTGACCACCTGGGTCCGAACAACAATCCAACCTTCATTGTTTCCAACAATCAGAAAAACACTCATTGTTTACATCCAAGATGGAGACAATGAAGATTGGATTGTTGTTCGGACCCAGATGATCAGGTGACTTTTCCGCTTCGAGGCCTGTCTTTCTTGTTGGCCTCGACGCGAACGTGTGTGACGTTTCCAATCTGAAATGATGTAGCTTTTTCATTGTTTTCAGTTGTTAACAATGAAAAACCTACGTCATTTCAGATTGGAAACGTCACACGCGTTCGCGTCACGTTCACGTTTACGTGGTGCTTAACCTCTCTATTATTAGTAGAAACACGCTTAACGACGATATCATAGTCCACGTGAAAGACAGGCCCTGGCCAACACCTCCTAAAAAGAAAGCCTATGCACTCAGAATTCAATAAGTCAAAATTTAGGGCTTATTATTGGTAGAAATTTGATTAACAATGCCTTTATATGATTTTTAATTTAATTTATAATGTAAACAACCCGCGGGTTGCCCCCAACAGGCCGAAGCCCAACACAGGGTTTTCTTTTTGATAATAAAGGACAATCACAAACATCCATGCCCCAAGCGGGATTCGAACCCGCGACTTGCTGGTTGCGAGAGCGATAAGACCTGCGCCTCAGCGCTCTCGGCCAACAAGCCGGCTGTAACAATGATGATGTAACAATGTATGAATTTTCAGTGCACAGGCTTTCTTTTTAGGAGGTGTTGCCCTGGCGCGGAGGAGTCACCTGACCATCTTAGTCCGAATAACAATGTAACCTTCATTGTTTCCAACAAACGAAAAATTGCTGATTATTAAAATCCAAGATGTAACAATGTATGACGGTTTCCGTGCAGAGGCTTTCTTTTTAGGAGGTGTTGGCCAGGGCCTGTCTTTCTCGTGGGCTATGCGACGACGTTAGGTGACGTAACAATGTATGACGATTCTGTGAGCAGGCCTTCTCTCTCGATGGTCTGCCAAGATGCAGGTTAGAGCACTAACGACTTGGGATGAGACTACACTCAAATTTCTATAAAGGTTTTTCATTCTTTTATCTCTTTTTTTAAAATGTTGATTAAAAGGACTCATGCTGGATTTGGCGCTGCAAAAACACGCAACAAGTCAACTTTTTATAATAAACAATTCAAAGCGGTTGACGGAATAATATAGCACAGGAAGGGAGGATGCAGCTGCTAAGCACAGCCATAGCCATTATAGCGGTGGGAGGAGCCCAATAAAACTAACAGCCATTAGTTTCGAACTTGGCGTTGTAGAGTTTGGTGGCGCTTTTTTGGTTTCAACCACGGTAGAACGGGAGGCGAAGCTCATAACTATTCCAATGCTATTTCGTTGAAACCACGGTCTATAGATATTCATGGTCATCGAGCTTCGGCCATTTTCCATTGTTTCGAGAAGCTAAGGAAAACAGATCGCGCCAGGTGCTGCATAGATCTCAATAAGGCCGACCTCAACCTGCGATAGGGATTTTCATTGAAACTGAATATGAAAGTAAAGTTACTATCTGCCGATAGGACGGCGCTGCAGGCGCAGTTGGGACGATTGTACATGTAGCGCCACTTTTCAATAGAGTTCCCGCCAGAAACTTTAGCTTCATTTTAACAATGGAGCTCGATGACCATGAATATCTGTAGACCGTGGTTTCAATGAAATAGCATTGGAACAGTTATGAGCTTCGCCTCCCGTTCTACCTCTTCCCTGGTTTTAACAATGGAGTCTTTTCACTACTTTCACTACTTCCTTATTAAGTACCGAAAGGTGCTTTAAGCTATCAGTGTGGGGAAACGTGTCTGTATGTCTGTCTGTAACTCTAACTCCTCCAAGGCTATGAAAAGTTATCAAAATCTGTTTTTGTCAGTCGATGAATATGGTTCATGTCACGAACCAATCACAAATATTATCTAAACCGGTTCAATAGCACATGCACCAATGGTACCTTCACGGCCCCACCTAGCAATTTTCAATGGTAATATGTAGTAAGTAATACTTCAAACAAATCGTAATCACGACATAGAAGCGGTAATTAATTAATATTTTCGCCAATTGATAAATATGGTTCCGCAAATGAACCATTTTGAAAACGGTTGTAATCTATACAATTGCACGTGCTCTAATGGTACCCTTATGACACCCTCATAAATTTTCAATAATAAGATATAGCATGTAATATATCAAACATTTTGGAATGATGTGTCATGAATGAATATAAAGTAAAATTAATGATAATCGAAATTTTTTCAAAGGCACCAGGTTTAGTAGAACCATTATGGCTCATTGGATGCATATAAAATAAGAAATCGCTAAATTTTGTTTATTTCAAAGTAAACCAGGAAAACGAAAAAATTTGAGCACATACAGCCATACAAAGACTCCATTGTTAAAGCGGTGTGTACGTGTATTATTGTGCTCTCAACTTCTTTTTTCACTACTCAATAGTAAGCACGAATCCACTTCAACTGAAAGCAACGCTACTAAGGTATGATTGCGCGCAAAAAAGTGCGTCGTACAACCACGTATGTTGAATTTTGTATGTTGAACTCGCCCCATGTTGAATTTTGTCTTTACACAGATTAATGATTACATAGCCAACGATGGAAAAAATATTTTTAACGAATTTATCTTATTCTTGTGGTTTTTATTGTGCTGAATTCGAATCTGCTTTAGATTTTTTCTATCACGTCCGTTTTCAAGTTGTGCACATAGAGATTCCAATGGTAAAGTAATGGATGTGAAGAGAAGCGGCTGCGATGTTAAAGTATCCATAGTTTTGGACCACAAGAAAATTTATCAGGCTCCAAACTCTGAATGATTTTGAAATGTTTCATTGAAAAATAAGAAATCTGTGAGTGATAGAAAAAAACTGAAGTCAGATACGGATTCAGCACATGCAATAGCATAAGAATCAGCTCTTAACGTTAAAAAGAAGTTATTTTTTTGGCCTGTGTTTTAAACAAAATACATTTAAACAAACTCCTTCATTTTTCGTTTTAAACAAAATTTATGTAACTATAAAGTTTATCTTCTAATTATTCTCTTTTGCCATGTTTAATTCTAATTTTCAATTTTAATTAGTATAAAAAGGCAAGTTCATTTTTTGACCATATTTTATCAATTTTAATAGCTCAATTTGAAACAGTTTTGAAAAAGTTCAAATTATGTTTTATTATTTATATGCATTAAATTTTAACTTTTAATAAACCAGACGTAAAATATAAAATAAAAAAGTGATACGACACAAAAATGAACATAAACGCAAACAACAGATTTACATAAAATATGGAATATTATATTCTCACGTCACTGAGTTCGTCAGGAAAGAATAGTCTTTTATAAATATACAACACATCGTATACCTGAAAGTCAAGAATTAATTTTAATTCAAATAGTCTCTTTCAGATCAAAACAAATCTGCATATACAATAATTTGCAGTTTCAGTGTTTATGGAAAACAATTCGTAAGTAAATAGTTGGGATAATAGTGGTCGTTCATAGATATTGCTGAAGCTAAGACAAAGAGACCCACCTTTGTTTGAAAACTTACGAAGTTAACAAAACTGGCAAATTCCTTAATTTCTTTATACGGCAGCTTCAGTTTCCATTTTAAGAAGTAACTTTCAAAGTGTATCAACTTAGTTTTGGGGGCAAGCAGTTATTTTGTTCAAATTAATACAACAGTTTCTTTGTCCAAACAAGTAAAAATATTGGCTGCATTAGATTATCATTCCTATGCCTCAATTCTGTATCTCAGTTTTCATTAATGAAACGTATTTTTCTGTATGTAAGAACAATCTTTCCAACATTGAAATCATCTGCTGGTCGATCAAACTTCTCTTGTAACGGATAACAGATATTGCAGAATTTGCACCTGGTATATTTTAATTCAGGCCACACATATTGCAACACACACTGCTTTACACTAAACATAAATAAAAATTGGTTTTAGTTACTTCTTTATATCATTTTTAGTCTTAACTGAGTAATTTCCTGTTCTAGTTTTCCAAAGGTTAAATTCTATAAAATAGTAGCATATCATTCCAATGATGAGCACGATGGTGATGAGATAGATTTTGACGTTCACGCAAAGGTATTCGGCGACGGAGAAGTAGAGGATGAAGCCGACGCACTCCCATAACGAGTGGTTGGCGTAGACAGCATCAGTGTCCGTCTCAAATAAGGCGCTGTAAAACGCTGGAAAATAGATAAATAGAGACATTAATATGCATAAAATTTCTGTACTGTTATTTAATTTCCTATCGATTACGCAGTAATCTCGCATCTTAAGCGATCTTAAATAACGAGGTTTTAAAGTATTGAAATTCTTTAAGAAAATTCAAACAAGGCTTAAAACTAATTAAAACTAACCGAAAGTCACAAATTGAAGTTGGCGCATACAAGCATAGCGTGGTTCCAACACGATTTTTACCCCATTTAGCTAATTACCACCGACAAGCAGCGAAGATACACTTCCTACTTATCTCAGTTTTAGTGTTCCCCACTTGCATGAGACGTAGACACTAAAATGCCGCTAAGGGCGGGCATTGATGAAAAAACATAAAGCGAGTTTCACAATAAAGTGGGTTATACAAATTCCTTGCGGCGTGCGGATTTGGGCGCGGCGCGGCGTTCACGTGGAGCGCCGCATCGCGAACCATTTCCCAAATACATGTAATTCGAATCCCGCGGTTCACTGAGCAAGACTCTGGTGGCAGTGGCTCAACCATTCAGTTTTCTGACCGGTTGAATTCTGGGAAAGCAAAACCACGTACCAGGAACATGTTAGGCACAGTTTGAACCTTAAAGTTGACCGATTCCATTTCAGTCAAGATTAAAATGAACGCGGCAAGTGGGCAATCAATGGCGGATAACCAACACCCTCTATAACTCAGTAGTTATAACTCAGTGGTTCAAAAGGGTGTTGGGATAACCAAGGAGTTCTTCTTGTGACTTGTAATGACGTCATAACCATCGACCAATCGGATTGCAGCAGCAGATACGGATGCGGATACTTGCTGTGCCGCTTCTTTTATGAAACGTGAAGCGTGTTCTATAACGATATGAAATGAGTAGATCGCTTATGTGGCCGCCATCTTTGGGGCAATTTGAAGGCGGCGAAAAGTGGAACTAATCTCTATTGTTAGTGTAGGCGCCATTACTGTGGTTGGCAGAACAACATCGCCAGCCAAAGCGCCATTACTATCCGCACATTCCTTTTTACCTCAGCAGCTCAGCCTCTTCAGCTTAGCTGCTGAGTTGATTCTTAGCCATGCGCATGCGCATTTAGATGTTTTTCATTGCCAAAAAGGAACGATTTGCTGAAAATTTGTTGAATAAAAATGCGATCAGTAAATTAAAAAATCTACTAGAAAATCCCAACATTTTAAAAATTAATTCTTAATGATTTCTACAATTAATTTAAGTGGCCAGCTTTCATAAAAAGGCATAAGGTAACGTAATTTAAATCTTACTGGCTTTACTCTTAGCCTTTTCCTTACAACTAACTTCATCCATGGGCGCCGCCATCTTCTTTCAGCCTTCCTCAGCATTTGTAAGCACCTCTTTGATATGCTTAGATAGCTGTGATTTGGCTGAGGCAAATGTGACGTCACAACTTGCTCAGCTAAAGCTCAGCATAGCATAAAGGAATGTCTTTGCTGAGCTTGGCTGAAAGCGGCTGAGCTGCTGAGGTAAAACGGAATGTGCGGTATATATCCGCTTTGTCGCCAGCTGAGAAAGCACCCCCTCCCCCACCAACATCGTGCTTGTAGTCTGAAATTTCTTAAGCGACCTCTCCGAAATTTAGATGACTTTTAATAAATGCGGTATATAATTTCATAAATACCTCTAAACAACCATTCTGGTCTCACTGAAATGACGGTAACATGGTTGAATATCGACATCTTTTATGTATCAACCATCGATGTAAAAGATGACCAGGATTTTTACATGAGAAAAACATTTTAAGACGCCGAAAGATAAAAACCCACCTGTGAAAGGTCAGTGGTGAACCTTTAATATATCTATTACTACAACTTAAAGCTAGACAAGAAATAGGCATTGAGTTTTACTGTGTTTGTCTACGCAAACTTCAAACGTAAACATACGATGAAGGCCAATTTTTGCCAACCAAAGCAATGGCCGACAGGCCTTCAAATAGGGACGCGTTGGTGGCGCTGAAAGCAGCTCATGAGTAAAGCACTGTATAAAGAAAGTATGGACAATTCATTGTTGCTGGCAGCCATTTTGTCTCCTATTTCATATCATGATTGGTCGTGTTTTGCAGCAAATTCAAACTTCAGAAGCACGTTTCTCTCTAACATTTGTCAAGAAGGAAGTTCTTGATCTGCAAGATTGAATTTACTGCAAAACAAGAAACAATCATCATGAAAAACAGGAATGAAATAGGAGTCAAAATGGCTGCCTGCAACAATGATTGTCCATACTTTCTTTATACAGTGCTTTACTCATGAGCGATCTACTCATTTCATATCGTTGGTTTTCTACTACAGGTTGGAAAGTCGCGTGATGTCACTATCGCAAAGTTAGACGTATTTTTTCTTTGCCCGCCAGATGGTGCAAAAGACAGTGGAATGGATAGATTTCTGATTTATCCTATAGGATTGGTAATAAAAATCGCTGAAATAATTTCGATTCAATTGATTTCTTTATTTGATTTTCACCTCAACATTTTAAATTTTAATAAATAATTAATTTTAATCATTATCATTAAACAATGATTAAAAACAATTTTTATATTATGTAGTTAAGATCTCCCAATTATTGCTTAAATTATATGAAGCTTGTTTAATAATAGTGGTGTTCAATTTAATCATCTTTAATCATCGTTTTGTGATATTCTGGGGAAATGTCACGATAAATTGATTGGTTGGGATTAACTTCACCTTCAACTACTATGGTCATATCAGGACGGCATTATAGAGGCCGCAAATTTTGCCTCGCAAGATTTCTTTAACGTGTAGCTGGCAAATGGCTACACGGGACCAACGGCTTTGCTTCCCTACCGAAGGAAGTGCGTTCTCAGGATTTCCCCCCTGAAAAATCCTCGCCGTCGTTGGCCGGGATCGAACCTGCGCCCTCGGGCATCAGAGGCGATCACGCAACCACTGAGCCACCGAGGCCGATGACAATAAATTGATAATTTATGTAAACGGATTTAATTATACTGTTATCCAACAAAAAGACATTTAAATTATTATATAGATAACTCTAGTTGTAAGTTATGCTATAAGTATTTATACTATAAGTTATAAGTATTTTATTTAAAGAAAATAAAATGATACCGTAGCAGAGGACGGGAGATCGTCCCCCCCCCCTTTCTCTTTTTACGTGAGGGAAAAAAGGGAACGGGGGGGGGGGGGGGAAGGTGAGCGAACGAAAAAAGTCACGTTGCAATGCTTAGGAGAGCGAAAGAGAGAGAGATAGAGAGAGAGAGAGAGAGAGAGAGAGAAGCGACTGAGAGTGTAAAAAGAGAAGATGCTGCGGTGGCCATAGGTCAGCATCAGTGCCAGTACTATCACGCAATCTAACCTCTTATGAACGAATAATACCAAGGCTTTTTCTACATATTTCATGAGAAAAAAGTGGCTTGAAAATGATGTTCGCGAATATAATGTTTCGCTGTCATCACACTTTCCGATCGCGGAATATTTCATATCCATGCTTCCCATCAGAGCTTGGAGCTTGTCACGTGGATTTGGTCAGAGGACACGGTCGGCGAAACCGAAAGAGAAGGATGACGTGGAGACATTACGCGTCATGAGAGAGCCACTCCGAAAGCGACACGAGCGGGAAAGAGGGCAGAGTGAATGTTGGCAGCAACGGGGAAGGTCAGGTAATCAGGACAGCCTCCACGTTGGTGAAAAAGCCAAACATGAAGAGCGAGGAATCCAACGGAGTCGACGTCGCAAAGGAGCGGGCGAACGAGATTGGATGCTAACGTCGGCAGCAAGGAAAGTTTCCTCCGGAGTACGTCGCGACAGCGACCAGGCGAAAGCAGCCGGCGAGGGAGAGTACTCTGACTTTCGCAAGGCAGACTGCGAACAGGGGCCCGAATTCACCACAGGTTTTGGCGATGCGGAATGGAAGCAGCGATTAATGAGAGCCATTGACCGTGTTTTGACAGCGTGGTAAGCCCCGTTGACACGCAAGAAGAGAGCAAGGGAAATTTGCCTCTTCCTGTTCACCGCCGACGTCTAATGGATTGTCCCCGTCGGAGGAAAGCGAAAACTGTGTTCTTCGCCACATATTCTCAAGGTATGAGAGGACTCTGTCTTTTTACGAACTTAATCATTTAATTTACGCGAGGGCAACATTAAATGTCACCGTAGTTCATATGACCGTATTAGAGTCTCAGTTGGTGCTTTGTCAGCAAACTTTTACGGATGACGCCATTGACCTCAACGTGGGAGACGCGGTTCTCGGTATTTATCCCTTTTCCCTCGGAGCCTATTTTCTAAGAGGTGCAGGGGGATTTATACTGAGGCCGTGAAATCTATCCACGTAATCTTGACGTGAACTTTTGCCGTTACAATAAGCGTAGCTCAGAACTTTGAATTTACCGAACTATTGTCATCACGTGAGCGAGCCGTTGCTTCGGAACTTCGGAATTTGTATCTTCGTGACAAGTTTATTAAAAGCCAGGAGGGGCGTAGTGCGGAGATATCAGTTGGACGAATTGTTGTGAAATAAGTTTTCTTTATTGTTCAATCTTCTCGGCGGATCTAACGTCGAGTTTGCAATTTCGTTTCATCTTCAGAGAAGAAGCTATCGTCTACGCATCGGCAACGCAGGATCGTCAGAAAAGAGTAAAGCCACGGCCTGTCTGTGAGTTTTTGTGTCATTAACTTTGGTGGTGTGTATTTTCTACATGTGTATTTGTTTCATCGGAGTGACGACAGAGTGGGGCATTATATGAGCTGCATGGTACGCAGGTCGCCTATCTGAATGGATGTGTTCTCCAAGGTTTTGGTGTTTTGTGGTTGAAACCAGTGTAATATGGTTCAGTGTTTGCTCTACGTAGCATAAAAGTCCAGAGAGCGATAACCTTATAGAGTTATCCGTTTAGTGCCGTATTTACTTAGCTTGCAAAAGCTTAGTGTGATAGCCTGAATTTTGTGCTTCAGTGTTTATTGTGATTTTGCGCCCTATAAGGTTAAATTATAGTGCGATGTGCTTCGGATTTTCGAGTAACGACTCCGATTCCAGCTAGATCATCTGCCTCTGGCATACAGCCTCCTCAATAGTTTCCCCAGTTCGTCTGGGCAAGTTAACTACTTCCTCGTCATTCGTCTGGGACTTACTCTTCTTCACAGCGCCATCCCTGTATGTCACTACAGCCTCCTCAGCAACTTCAGTCATCTAAGAGGTAGGCATAACCCCGGTGTCTCAGCGAGTCATCTTCGATCTCTTCGCTCATCGGACTTTTCGTATTTGCTCTTAGCCGTCAGCACCACAGATAAGGAACTGACGCAAGCCTTTATTTACAAACGATCGACACGTCTTGACTTTGCTAATCCGGACTCGAGTTGAGTCTACTGCTTCAAGTTTGGGCCATACAGCAGAACTTTAAGACTTTTATTTATTGGATTCCAAGTTTTTGTTCCACTTCCACTGCATAATTAATTTTTGGACTTTTCTTTTTGTGGCAGCGCCACCTAGTTTGATTTCTTTGAAATTCTGATCAATAAAATATTGAATTATAAGTTTTCACGTTCCTATCCTCTTGTTTATTTCTGCTCTGTAAAATCCACTTCACAGAGCTCTAAAGAGTTTAATATTCGGATCATAAAATTTATAACCCGTTTTGCAGTTCGTCACAAAACAAGTTTTCATTTTTCACGGACTGTTGGAAACAAAAACTGTAAAATACTGAGAAAAACTGCGATAAATGGTGTGCGATGAATTTCTACCCACTACAGTGTTTCCAGCGCCACTCTATCGGCCAGAGAAAAAAATGTCCAAAGCACTTAACACGGGATTTTCCAATCTGCTGTAGAAAAAAGCCTTGGTTATCACCAAGTATCTGCCGCTTTTGGAAGCGGATCCGCGAGGTTCATGGCGCCGCCGCCGCCGCTAGCTTTTTAATGGGCCTTTTTCAAACGAGAAAGCGCGAGATTATGGCCGCGCTCATGCTTGATCGAAAACGAGGCTGACTGGTGAAGCGCAGCTTGTTGCGAAGGAATGAATGCTTATTCAGTCCCTTTTTTTAAATGCACTACCACAGATATCATTGAAGGATGTAAAAGAAATTGTTAGATCCAAGGCTTAAGGAACCGAGAGAAATCTGGAAACTGTTGATCAAATCAAACCGTTTCATTATTTTTAGGATGCAAATTACAATTTTCAGGACATATATAATAGTTTTCAGTTCCTTCTTCAATGATGATCATTACTTCAAATTCATTTGACAAATGAGGTTTATTTTGTCGTCGTTGTTGTTGTGTTGTTGAATAACCCGCAATGGACTACGTTTTTTTCAACTCATTATTATTTCTTTTCTGAGTCCAAAATGCGCAGTTTTAATTCTTCATTTTTTCCCGAAAGCCTTTTGATTGTACCAACCTTGTTTCATGTGGTGTACGTTTTTATATGTCTGCTTGTGAAATTTGTAATTCTTCTATGTCCTTTTGTGTTTCATTTATCCAAGTATTGGCTATTTCAATTTTGACATATAGTTGAAAATTTTTCCTGTGAGCCTATTGGGGTTTATTCTTTCAAGATTTTCATAAAAAACTATTCTCCTTTTCCTAACGGTACAGTATCAGTAATTTTTTCAGTATGTGTATTTCATTGTTGCGGCGTACTTTAAATATTGACTTTCTTTCAGCTACTTTCAGTTCTTGAGTTAACATTTTTTTGATCAGGGTCAGACACTTAGCTGTATAAAGTGCTTCTGGGCGTATTACTGTTGTTTAGTGCCAAAGTTTAATGTTGAATGATATTGACTTCTTATAGATATCTTTTGTGAGGAAATAGGCCGATTTCATCTTACTGACTCTTGCTTTAAAAGCTTTTTTCTCTGATCCGTTTTGTTAAATTCTCCTAAATACTTGAACTTTTATTTATTCTGTCAAATTGTCCTATTGGGTAGTCTTGACGTTCGTCATAAGCTTGGTTTTTGGAAGGAGATTCTTAAACTATCTCTTTTAACTTTTTGTCATGTGTTATTATTTTCATTGCATGGATTGCAACAATCATTGCCAGTGCGTTTACATTTACATTGTTACTTGCAGACAGATATGCAATATGTAAAATGTTATTAATTAATTAATTGATTGATTAATTGATCTTGCCATATTGATCTTGCCATATTGATATAAAAATCGTATAACAAATAATAAAAACAAAAAATGAAAATAAAAAAATAATAAAAAAATAACATCCCAATATAATTTTAATTGATTTCAATTAATAAAATTTATTATACAAAAGGTATATGTTAAATTCATGAATTATATTCAATATAATTTATATCAAATTATAATATTAATTAACGAAATAATAAATAAATAAATAAATAAATAAATAAAAGTAATGATAGTGATTTTTGAAGTGATTTTCTTTAGTCGTTCGTTTTGGTCTATTTCGCAACACAAATTTATTTGGAATAGCCTCCTTAACTAATCTTAATCCATCAAGTGAATCCGTGAAATATCCTGAGTCAAAATCCAGTGATTAATCAGTTACGTCTTTATTAATCTATAAATTAGCACATACAGTGCTTTCCCGTGTGTGAATTTCACCCGTCAGCCTCGTTTTCAATCTGCCAAGGACGCCGCCATTTCTCAAGTCTCGTAAACGTGAAACCCGCTTTAAACAGCTAGCGATGGCGACGAACGTTTCGGCGCCGCTTCTAAAAGCTGCAGATAGGTGGCGATAACCGCAAATGCTTCACCTTTCATGGAAAAAAATCAGCCCAATGAGTGTGGGAGAGCACCTGCTGCTGCAATCCGATTGGTTGGTGGTCATGGCGTTATCAGAAGTCACAACAACAACTCCTTGTTGCCGGCCATTGATCGCACGATTATGGTTCTTCAAATTATTCTCGTCTGGAACGGAGTCGGCCAAAGTGCAGGATCAAACGGCGTCTAAGGGTGTGTCTAAAAAGTCCGACCAGTCGCGATCGGTCGAAGCCCGTCGCGAACAGCCTGTCCATAAAGTATCGACCGGTCGGCTGCAGGGTGGGTAGAATCAAAATGGTGGACGAAAGTAAACAAATTCAAGTGTTCGTGTGTCCGATATGTAATAAATATTTTTTGAGAAAGGAGATGGCGAAATACATATCGGGCAACTCAAGAAATAAGGAATGAATACGAAAAAGAAAAGACGGGTGAAGAAAATTTATGTATGTACACAATTTTAAATCCTACTAACTTAAATGATGAAGAACCTTGGTGCGAGGCCCTTTTGAAACAGAATGCTCACGACCGCGCTATCCATGAACGAACAAACGGAAGCGAACGGCCGCCGACGGATCGCCGATCGTACCACGTGACCTGTCGGCGACCGGTCGGTCTTTTTAGACACGCCCTAATTCTAATACTATAAATGTGCGTCGTACGTGTTTTTGGCTTCAGTTGTTCTAATTGGTTGACCCACCGCCGTAGCCGCCCGAGTCCAACACGCCGAACTTTGCGGACGACCTACGGACATGGCCAGAACTGCGCGCCGCAAGAAATTTGTGAAACCGCTTTAAGAAAGGTGGAGAAATGCCAACTCTCGAAGTATATACAGGGTGTTTCAGACCACCTGTATCAAGCTTTTTTCAAGGAAGTTCGACGTCCTAGAGCTTTGGGGAAAATTTTACATGACTAAAGACTATGTGAAGTATTTATTGGTGGCTGTTCCGTTTCCCGGAAATGACTGGAAATGGGCGTACACGGGGTCTGCCCAAAAACTTTAAATGGGAACATGGCAGAATAGGATGTCGTTAGACAGGTATTGGAAAAAGAAACAATTTTTATTGGAAAATTTTTTTTCAATCGGCTTCTTTCAGGAAATAAACAATAAAAACACTTTCAGGACACTTTCAGGTTTCACCACATTGAATGCTCAAACTGACTTCCATTTGGCTGCTGGCATTTGCGCAGTCTTCTCCTACATCATTACAGGCCGGGAGGACCTCTTCTTGCGATAGCTTTGTGCGTGTCCTCTTTATTCGGTCCTGCATGTCCTCCCTCGTTGTCGTCTGTTCTTGGTGCACAATATCTTTTAGCCGTTCCCAGAAGAAAATATCGAGGGAAGTGAGGTTCAGAGACCGAGGGGATCATGCTACGGGTCCAATCCTATCAATCCTTCACAGGAGGAAAATGTGATCGACGACTTCTCGGGCGATTCGCGATTAATGTGCGCAGCAATCCTGCTGAAACCACATGCCAACCCTCGTCACTATGGGCAGATCTTCAAAGAGTTCAGGCAGCAAGTTATCTAGAAAGTGGACATAAACTACCCGTTCAATAAGAAGCGTTCCCTTTCTTTTAAACTTAGTTTCATCCGTCCACACCACCTCTAAATGGAAATTATGTGGCTGGTTTATAAACCATTGACAAAATCTATTCTCCTCTGGTAATCATACCATCCAAGCGCCTGGTGGAAAGTGTTGCTGTCGGAAAGGGTGGAGACCGTTGCTGTCGAATATCCGCCATCCAGTTACTTGGCTTACTGCAGAGTCACGAGAGAGCAGTCTCGGAGAGACGGTCGGATCCTATTGAACGACGGTGAGAATATCAGCAGCTCTTTCACCTTGCACCCATCTTCTGACCAGTGTGCCCCATATTCTGGATTGATGTGTACAATTAGGATATCTTGCGCCGTACAGCCTCTTCGTAGCAAGATATTTCTGCTGACTTTCTCCTCACATGTCAAACGCTTCTTCGTTGAAAAAGCTATTATCAGTGTTAATTAATTGTTTTCAACAAAGTTAAACACGTGACGTGGAAATGTTTTAAATAAACGCCAACAAGGAAAATTGTTTATTTCCTGAGGAAAACCGATTGAAAAAAAAAATATTTCCTACAAAAGTTGTTTCTTTTGCTAATACCTATCCAACGCCACGACCCAAATTCCCATTCAAGTTTTTGACTGGAGCCGGCTGCGTCCATTTCCAGCCGTTTCCGGAAAATGGGATAACCACCATTAAATTATTCACATAGTCTTTAGTCGTCTAAAGTTTCCCCCAAAGTTCTTCGTTGAACCTCCGAGAAAAAAAGCCTCATGCTGGTAATTTGCAGCACTTTGTATACACGCAAGAAAACAAAAACGAATTCCTCTCAGACCTTTCTCATTTTACTTCATCATCAGTTGATAAATTATTCATTAGTATTAGCAATGAAAAAGAATTTTATTTCATTAAGTTTAAAATCGGGCTACCGCTCACTAAGCAGACCAATCATCGAATAAGGAAAAATTGTTGAATATTTTGGATTTTGTAAAATAAAAAAGGACCCGCTTATGCAGCATTCGATGCAAGTGTGTTGGTGACAAGTCAAATTGTATTGATGCTTGTCGAATTGATTGGTTTAGAACACTTTTACTGAAACTCCGCTCGAATCTCATCCGCTTTATATTTATTTTATTTATTTATTTATTTATTTATTTATTTTTTTATTTTTTTATCAAAAACACGTCGACAAGCTCCCCCTGATTGGTTTAGAACACTTTTTATGGCGAGAAACTTCTTCAAGGCTACCTTAAGTGTTTTTCCTTAATTTTCTCCATACCCTAGTCGGTAATACTTTTCCTTGAAATCATGGGTTTTGTTTCTGCAATCGCAGTAATTTTCGCGTTCGCTGCTCTGGACAGAAGTCTTAATATACGAAGGAGAAATCTCGACCAAAAAAGAATACAAGAAAGCGCTCAGGTGAACAGGAAAGCTCAAATGACCCACCAAAGAGACAAAATGACCCCAAAAGGGAAAGCACTTCCAGAAAGCTGAAAATGATTTCATCATCTTCTCAACTAAGGATTAACGTTTCTGAATATGAGATGGCCGATATACAGGTTGATTCAAAATTCAATGTACAAACTTTTAGGGGAGGTATTATGGGTTATTCTAAGCAAAAGTTCATGAACATGGGTCCGAATTTGAATGATAACTGAGATAAGAACAGAAATGAAAATGCCGTCACCAAAATCAACAAGTTAATAAACTCAGGTTTTATAACACCTAGGATAATAAAATTTGGAGGAATAATAGGGGGAATAAAACTATGTATACCGTTAAAATCTGATCGAATTCCGACGACTAGTTTCCGAGTTACGCATTCAACATCGTAACCCGTGCTCAAATACGAGTACTAACCAGCACGTGTTACGATGTTGAGTTCGTAACTCGGAAACTACTCGTTGGAATTAGATCAAATTTTAATGGTATATCCCCCAAATTTCATTATTCCCCCCCCCCCCTATTATTCACTCAAATGTTTCTTTTTAGAGGTTTTCTTTTAGGTCATATTTAGGTAGAAATACGAATAACAATGTACTATCTATGATGATGCAACATAGTGTTTTGAGACTCTGATGTATAAAATATCCAAAAAATATTTTAATATCAAAAACATTTTTGGACTAAAGGTTAACCTTAAGTTGAACTTCTTTTTTTGTCACGATAAAGGGAACAGCATGGATCGCGCCGTGGTTGCATCATTTCATTCCGATATTATTATTACTTTGCATGCTTTCTTAACAGAATTTTAAACTAATTTTATTTTATATTACCACCAAGCTGATCTTTTTAAATATTAATGAAATAGAATTTATTTTTTTAATCAGCATTCCTGAGTTATTATTCTTAGTGGCCGAGAGCACAGGTCTTGTAGTTCGCTAAACTAGTAAATCGCTGGTTTGAATCCAGCTGAGAGCATGGAAAACTAGAGGTTAGGCCGCCCGGGCGGTCCTTCAGTTTGCCGCCACCCATCTCCTCGAGTAACAAAGTAATAAACATGAAGTTTAATAAAATAAAACTGTAAAATGGACAGTTCTATACTGTATTATTAATATGAATCTCTCTCTATTGTTCCGATAGGCGGAAAAAAATTATTTTCAATGCAATGGGTCATAAATGCCGCCCATTAAAAGGTAACACCCCCCCTCCCCTCTCGCTAGGCCACTGATGGGATCAGTAGGCTGATCCCCTGATTGCTAACCATAGATAAGATGAGATGAGGTGCAGTTGAATTGATTGTACTTGATTCCTGAGCACCATGACTTGTCTGTATTTTTTAGTTTTTTAATTGATATGGCATTTCTTTCTTTGGGTGGTTTATAACGAAAAATTGGCAAATTTGAAATACATGCGTTAAAGTCCATTTTCGTGGTTAAAAAACAAAAAAAAAATAACATTTTCTCCATAAATAATGAAAGTATCATTTTTTAATTAAAAAATGCTTTGCAAAATGCATATGACAAACACGGCATTTTTTCGCCAGCTGCTATCCTGATAGGGAATTGCAGTTTTTTTCAATAATATTTTATCTTTAGGAGGACAGAACAAATGACATAGCCAAACTTGCATTCTGTCACATTACATTCTCTGAAATTTAAGATAATTTTTTAATTTCAAAATTTTTTTGTAATAAAAATCGGCTTTGATATAAATTTTGTGTATCTTTTTTATGTGTGCCTATGATCATGATTGTAATGTTTGTCTTATAATTTTAAGCACACAAAACTACGTTATGCTCAAAGCATGAAGTCGACTTGCTAACTGCAGCGCCAATGTTTCAAAATTTCCCCACATTCCTCGTAAGATTTTGACATACAAACAAGTATTTCTGCAATAACTCCAAATCACTTTATCAAGTAAATTAAAATTTATTTTATTTATTTACGTCGTGGAGAATATATGACATTTATTTAAAAGGAAATAGAAATGTACGCGGAGAAATCAAAAAGTAATTGAGTATATTTCTCACAGCAAAACCGTCAGGTATTTGGAAAAATCATTATATACATTTTGAAGTGCTTGTAATTCTTCATCACCCTGGGAGATGACATAACGCAGAATGGCGGTTAAGCTGGACGTTCGAGACTGTGGAAATCCAGAGTGTGGTCAGGTTTCTGTGGTCACAGGAACAAAAGCCTTCTGAAATCCATCGCAAATATGCCATTGACACGTGGATGACATTGACAAATGTGTGCAACTTTTGTGCCAAGTTCACAGCGGGGCGCGAAAGTGTCCTCGATGAACCACGTTCTGCACGGCCGTGGACATCACGTGCACAGGAGAAAATTGATGCCGTGAATGCAGTGATTCAGGGAGACCGGCGGGTAACGAACCAAGCAGTGACACTGGAAGTGGACATTTCATACAGCACTGCACACCACATCATTCACGAAGGCAGCAAGATGGGTCTCTAGGCAGCTCACACCCCAGTGCACAAGGAGAACCGCATGGCATTCAGTTTGGAGCATTTGCTTCGGTGCCACATGGAGACACTTATTCCTTGAGCACACTCTCACCGGAGATGAAAAGTGGGCGTTTTATTACACCCCCGAAACGAAGCGACAGAGTATGGTGTGGAAACATACCGAGTCTCCCTCTCCAAAAAGATTCAAGACTCCCAGCCAAACGAATTCTCCGCTATGGGCATCAACAACTTGGTCTCAGGTTGGGACAAATGCTTAAATGTGAATGGTTGTTATTATGAGAAGTAGATCAATATCCATCGTTCAAAAATGTATATAATGATTTTTTGCAATTACGAGGGATGATCAAAAAGTAATGTCGCGCATTTTTTTTCTCGAAAATGACGGCAGATATGAGAAAACTGCAATACATAAAAGTTAGTTTGGTTCATTGTTAAAGTTTCCTGTTAGTGTCGTGTGCATCCGCCAAGCGCTAGCGACGTGACAATCCAATCAAGACGGCGGCTCTCATGTCATCGTCCAGTGCTTTTGAGCGGCGGAATGTTATGAGTTTTCTTTGTGCAAAAGGACTGAAACCAGTCGATATCATGGTTTTGGTGTATGGAGGTGATATCATGCAGCTCCGAACGGTACAAGCCGGCCAGGAGGCCGAGAGGGCTAGGGCGTAGGCTTTCTAGTTCTCGAGTCCGCTTGGCTGTGGGTTCGAATCCCGCCGTGGGCATGGATGTTTGTGTTTGTCCCGGGCTGCGTACAGATATAACTTGTGTAAAAGGCGCAAAATGACCTAAGTAGTCGACGCCTTAATTTCTAGAACCCCCCCGAACGGTACAACGTTGGTGCAAGGCTTTTAAAGAAGGACGAGGGGACCTGCTGGACGAACATCGCTCTAGCCGGCCGCGGGAATCCATGATTGACAGCAACGTTGCCGCTGTGGAAGCGCAGGTGCGGAAGAACCAGCGGATTACCGTGAGAGAAATTGATGCAACGTTGGACATTTCATACGAGACGGCATAAGAATGTTCGTCCAGCAGGGTCACGAGCAGCTCGGCTTTCGCAAAGTGTCATGCAGATGGGTGCCACGACAGTTGACGGCCGAACATCAAGGTGCTGGTTTCGATGCTTTTTTGCTGCATCTCACCCGATGCCAGGAGGAGGGTCAGGATTTTTTGGATCGAATCATCACAGGCGATGAATCATGGCTCCACTATTTCACGCCCGCAACCAAGATGCAATCGGCGGTTTGGAAACACACCTCATCTCCCACAACGAAAAAGTTCAAAACTGTGCCATCAGCCGGACAAGGTCATGTTGACAAGTTTTTGGGATTGCCCTGATCCGATACTGCTGGAGTTTCTTCCGCCGCATACCACTATCAATTCTGAAGGCTACAGAGGCACATTGAGGAATCTTCGAATGGCCATACGCAGGAAAAGACCTGTCTTGGCAATGCAGGACATCGTGCTGCACCACGACAACGCACGTCCCCACACTGAGAAACTGATCATGACCTGTTGCAGCGATGGAACCGGGAAACACTGCTCCACCCTCCAAACAGACTGGACCTCGCTCCCAATGACTACCATATCTTCGGACCGTTGAAGAAGTCACTGGCCGGTCAACATTTCCGTGAGGAAGACGAATTGAAATCGGCAGTTCGCAACTGGTTCCATATTCAATCGGACGACTTTTATCGACAGGGCGTGGAAAAACGTGTTCACCGCTGGGATTGAAGATTATGTTGAGAAATAAAAGTTGAATTGTTCTATCGAATGTATATGTGTTTATTTTTTTCCCGGCTACGATTTTAGAGAAAAAAAGAAAAAGAGGCGAAATTACTTTTTGATCACTCTTCATACATGACGGTTTTGTTGTGAAAATTTTATTCAACTACATTTTGATTTCCCCTCGTAATTATTTATATTAAAAAATTATTTCAGATGAAGGGCTGCTCCCATCTCGGTAGAGGTTTCCACCACTTGTAGTTCTATTCGCTATGTCCAGGCTTAACGGCGGTTTCAGGTTTTTAACGCGATGTTAAAGGTCAAGTGACATGGATTTTGACTTATTAATTTTAAGGTGTCATATTAAAGAAGGCAACGAAAAAAAAATCTGTATAGTAATTAATAACCATTTCCTTAATTTATTATCATATATATAAAATTAGCGACGGTGGACTTTGTCCAAAAGTATGGAGAGCGAAGTGTGTCAAAAATCTAACAACGGACTATTTCCCGATTATACAATCGGGTGGGTTCGCTTCTAGTTTTATTTTATTAATTTTAAGAGGACTTTTGCAAGGGAGCGCCGTAATAGTTTGCTTCGATAATCTCCGTAAATTTACGGGGACTGACGTCATGAATACTTAGGGGCGATCAGTATAACATAAATAATTGTGTGTAAACTTGGAAGTCAAAATAGCTCGTTTCCCTCATCGCTTTCATGCAAACAATCGAAATATTTTAATTAAACTGAAGCCTCAAATATACGAGGGTTGGGGCATAAGTCATGGCAACTATTTTGTTTTTGTGAGAATTCGACCGTGGGTGGAAAATGCGAAATTTATAGATGAAAGGACAAGGAATGGAGGAAATGTACGGACATTCAGCAACACGGAAATATTTTGCTCTTCATGTTTATTAAGGTAGTTGATATAACATTACAACTTTTCATGATCCAGAATCATTACAGCACACATACCCGTTCTAAGGGGCCTCAAAGTAGTCCCCTGAACGTTCACAGTACGCTGCCAACGATGTGACAGGCGCCCATATCATCTGCTTCACCATTTCTCTCACTACGTGGAAATCTGGTCATCTCCTGTTGCACAATACCGTATTTGCAATGTCCATTCGTGTCCGAAGCTGTCTACCACGTAATGGTTGCTTACCGTCCCTATAAGATCAAAATCACATGGAGAAAAGTCCGGAGAGTATAGTGGGTGCTCCAATTCTTACCAAAGCCAGCGGAGACCGGCTATATTGATATACGAGCGTTGTTCAACTCAAGTTACATCCATCCTGCACGGCGGTTGACTAAGAACTGATTTAACCTTGTTCTCTATGCAACAAAAGGAAATCACAGGGCCATCTGGTGTTTGGAAATATACTCTGAATGAACGGTTTCCTCGAGACATGACATTTTGTGATACCATCCCTTAGCTATGAGAAAAAAAATAGTTGCCATGACTTATGCCCCAACCCTCGTATTATTCGTCAATATATTCTAAATTTGAAGATATAATTTGAAATTTTAAATACGTATTAAAAAATAATGTAACGTATATTTATAATGCAACAACAGCAAAAGCGTGTTCAATTTTCAAGTGCATCGGTTTATTTCTTAAGATTAATTTGTCGGAATTAAAGCATTAAAAAAAGGCAAAAATACCTCATTTAAATTGAATTTGCGAAAGTGGAAAATTTTTTAAATAGGAATCTTTTTTAAATTTTTTAAATCGGAATTTTTAAATCCCAATCGTCGGCAAAAGTGTGTCCTCAAGATGCAGCAGGCAAGAAGACAAACATACACTGTTCAAACTATCTAATTCTGCTCAATAAATTACATGCACAGTTTGAACTTCATTACATATGAACAGAATTATATACATTTACCGAAAATAATAATAAATCTAGTAGGCCCCACACAGAAAATAAATATGGAAGAAATGTAACCATGAAGGGGAGGGGGGGGGAGAGAACTGAGGGAGGAACGGGAAATCGTTTGACGTCGAATTTCATTATATAAATTCTCTAAAATGAACCAAAAAGTGACAAGCTCTAATCCACAAGGAGGAAAAAGGAAGTATAAAATTGACGAAAATTAATATCAAAACCGTAAATGTTTTATCGGAGCTTCGTCGGAGCCCATTTCTGCGATCGGCGGAAAATTTCTTGCAAGCGGCCACCAAAGCACACATGAAGCCCATTATTGTTTACAGTGTACTTAGCTTTATTTACACACATCTATAACTTCAGTATGATAACTGATACGAATTTTTATAAACTTTATTTTTCTTTTCTTGAAATTAGTTTGGTTAAGGGTGTTTTAGCGATGTACGATCAACGTAAGTGAACGCCTTTTTAAGCGCGCTTCATTTAATCGATTGAATACTATAATTAATAATATAGAATCTATTGACTGCGAATTCCCCTATTTTTATGCGAACTTCTGCTACTATTGTGATGATTATTTTCAAATTTATGAAAAAGTTTAGTAAAATTCTATTCCTGCCTTTGGCTTAGAAAGCTGTCCTTAGAAACTGTATCTTCGAATCACATCGAAGCCGTCTATCCGTTGTCGCAAGTGCTTGGCATGATATGGTTCTTTCTGTTTGGAATTATTTTTTAAAAGGGATGCTCATTCCCGATAAAAATTCAAATAGAATGAAGAAAAATGATACACTAATTATTCAGCTCAGCTCTTCATATATCCCTGGCTGATTTCATCTTGATTATCCTGCATCTATTTCGCTCTCATTAAGCATCAAGAAAGAAGACCAAGAAAGAAGAAATAATTAATACTCTAATGAGGTTTAAGTTGTAATTGTAATTGTTATTTTTATCAGATTACAAACTTATATCGTCATCCATTCCTGCTTATACTATGCATCGTAAGCATCGTGCTATGTATTCATGACGTTGAGGCTACATGCAGCGCCAACTATCGGCCGCCGTGGCTGATGTTCGGCAATCTTCGGAAACTGACATTAAAAAACCAATTTTCACATAATTAACCGTTAATTTTAGGGAAACGAATTATTCCATAAAATATATTAAGACAAATTGCATCTAATGACACCATAAACTCAACAAGTGGAATTCCGTGTCACTTGACCTTTAAGATTTAATTCTGGGTTGCTCAATTCACGCTTTTAACCCGAGATGGTGAATATGGCCGTTAGAGGTTTATATCTTGTTTTAACTCTCGGGTTTAATTGTTCGTGTTTATTTAGTTTTCTAGCATCTCGTTTTGCGAGTCATTCTAAGTCCGAATTGGGCGCAAAATGACCTGCGTAAATGACACGTCCTTAAACCTCACTCATGCGCCTCGGTGGCTCAGTGGTTGCGTAATCGCCTCTGAGGACGGCGAGGATTTTTTCAGGGGGAAAATCCTGAGATCACGCGCTTCCTTCGGAAGAGAAGTAAAGCCATTGGTCCCGTGTATTCGTTTGCCGGCTGCACGTTAAAGAACCCTTGCGAGGCAAATTTTGCGGCCCCTATAACGTCGTCCTGAAATGACCACAGCAGTTGAAAAGGACGTTAATACCAAACAAACCAACTAAACCTCACTCAAGCAATCGAACCCTGATGTGGAGTTGTCATTTTGCTATATTCGACCAAGGCGCTGCGTAATGAGCGACAGGTTAAATTCGAAGTTTTGAAATAAAATCCTTCGAGTTTTTTTTTCTGGTGTAATTCTATTTAACACTTAAGTAAAATGTGGGAGATGTTAACGGAACATCCTTGTGGAATGTAATTTTCCTCAAACAGTAATAAAAATCACTCATCTCTTATTACATGAAATTTGCATATAATTAGGTACTGTACAGCACAAGAGGTTGGAATACATTCTATGCAAAATAATAAATATTTTTTGCACGATGAATTTTAATAAGATATAAGCAGTAAACGATGTTTCTGAATGGTCTGTACAAACTTTCAGGATATATTCCAGGGACCAAACCAAGCAGAAAATATCTTATGAACATGAGGTCGAAAGCTCTTCTTTCTAGAGTTATAACGAAAATTCCTATATTAGAAGAAGGGTTGCGAGAATTCAGAATATCCGGAGGCATTTTCAGCCTTTGCTATAGCATTTGCCTTTAACAGCAATACTGTCTTGTTATATTGTAGAAATAAAGCACACAGTTTGCAACTCCTATATGCTTTAACATTAATTTGTTCTATTGGAACATATTCTGAAAGTTTATGCAGAACATTCAGAAACATCCTGTATTAAGGAAGGGTCTTCAATACACTGAAGAGCAATTGAATTATGCAAATGTGGCGCTGTTGGCGGCCCTGGCAAAGGAAACGGCATGACGTAAGCAGCGATCCGACAATCTAAGAAGTGATGCGATAGGAATCAGTAATAGTCGGACGCAGTATGGTTAAGACGAAAGATCTAAGCTCATTTGATCGTGGGCAAAATTGTTGGAGCCCGAAGAATGGGTCACTCTATCTCGGAAGTCCTGCAGGCACTAGGATTTTCACAAGCCATTGCGTCCATGTCGTCAACGGCCAATGCTGTGGACAACAGCGTGCGCATGAGCTGGGTCGTCATCGGCTACCTCGCATCGTAACGGCGTTTAGACGGACCGCAGTGCAACAGATCACTCGGCAATTGAACATTTAATCTGCCACACCATCCAAAACTATCTCCTTGCTCTGGGTACAGAAGTCATCGTCCCACACGGATACTTCTGCTGACTCCTCATCACAAGGCGCAACGAGTAGCATCGGCACAGGATCATAGCCATTGGATCCTAGACTTGTGGAATGAGTTGCCTGGTCTGACGAGTTTAGATTCATGAAGGTACGAGTACAGCGCAAACCAATGAAGCGATGGACTCTTCTTGCAAGCAGGGTACTCTTCAAGCTGGTGGAGGTGGTATTCTCGTCTGAGTTCTATTAATGTGGACTAAAATGGGACCACTTGTGCGTGTGACAGTGTCCCTTACAGGTGAACGTTACTGGCTTATCCTTGACGATCATATGCTCCCATTCGTACGTCTTCAACCATCGCTCCCGAATTGTATCCGAATGGTTGGATGAACACTCCACAGACGTGACCTCACTTGCCTGGCTAGTTAGGTCACCTGACTTCAATCCCATCGAGCACATCTGGGATGCCATCGACAGAGACATCAAGGCTCAGACACCCCGTCCATCAAATCTTCGTCAACTGTGAGAGTTTGTTCAGGTGTCGTGGGTTCGTATGGCTTCCCAATGCTTCCGGGTTCTTGTCGAGTCCATACCGAAACAAATTGACGCCGTAATCAGGGCGAAAGATGGTGCTACACAATATTAAACGGATATCTCTATTTCTATTGCTGTTCAGTGTACATGGTTTTTGAGCAACATGAGGATTAGAGAACCAGTAGACCACGTAAGATGCGACCCCTGACAGGTTCCATGCGGGCCACGATGAGTTATGGATGCGTTATCGTGCTGAAAAATCCAATTCTTTCCTCCCAAAATTTCACCGAGTGGAAACAAATAACTTTGTAGTATCCTTATATACTTTTCTGAGTTTTGTCGTCCATCTAAAAATGCTAAGGACGCTTGACCATTGTATGAAAAGGCCGCCCATATCATGACCGATCCACCACCTTGTTGTCTTCTAAAAAATGTTCCGGGCTCTTTCCTTAAATCATGCCAGTAGCTTGCATATCCCTCAGGATCATCCAGATTCTATTTCTTTTCATCATTGAACAGCACACTCAGCCATTTATTACCACATGACATATGCTGACGAGCCCACTGCGACCTCTTCTTTTGGTGAAGCTTTGCGAGGGGCGGTTTACGTCTCATTTTCTTGTGAATAAGGTAACCAGCTTCTTTAATACGTCTGTGAACTGTATTCTTTGATATATGCAAATGTGAACTAACAGTGATGTTACGTATGGACATTTTCTGGGAGGAAGCCATTCTCAGTATCCGTCTATCATCACGAGAGCTTGTCACACGAGGTCTTCCTGAACGATATTTTGGTTGGTGTGGCTCTCTACGAGCTAGAACTCGGTAAATAATACTTTTGGAACGGTTTAACGCATTGGAAATGTCATGAACAAATTCACCTTGCGATTTTAAGCTGAATATTCTGGCAACCTCATCAGCTATTATCTGGGAAGCTCTAAGCATTTCGTTGATGAGTAAAATGTCGCTCTTGAGCCATTTCACAGCATATTTATACACCCCAAACCTTGCATAATGACTAAATATTTACATATTGCATAAAATTATGTTGTTCTATAAACTTTTGGGACACAGCATTTTCAATGGTTTATCATAAACATTTTCAGTGCTTTTTTGAAAAGTAAAATTTTTGTCATGTTTGCGTATTATCAACTTGCACATGATTTCATTCAAAACTCAAAAACTTTCCATGACATCAATGACGTCATAGTGACGTAATCAGTCAAACATTGATGTCTATAAACTTTTGGGACGGACTGTAGTACTGTAGATCTTGCCTAGAGGAATCTGGATGCCGAATTTCACGCCTTTACATACCTAAAGAGCACATAGATATGTTGTCCTCTCTGAATCCCACCCCCGTAATTCCGATCCCGGTGTACCAATCAAAACCAAACTAAATTGTGCAGATGGACATGCCCATAGGAAGCTACATTCCGAATTTCAAACTTCTACCTCAAAAAATGTAGAAATTATGAAGGGGACGGACCGACATTATAAAATCAATAAAATCTTGTAAACGAGGAGCTTTAACAGTGAAGCAGAAATACATTTATGCATTTATTAAAAAGAAATTAACCCCCCCCCCCCCCCCGAGGGGGGGAGGCAAGTGGCAGATCCTGCGGTCATCTATTTTTACCTCTTTATCTGCACTTTTTACCTCTCCCCAAGTTTTTTAATCAAAAATATTGATTTTCTCGAACATAATATGTACAAAATGTAAAAAGACTCGTATCTTCTTTCCTTTTTCATCATTTCCGAACGTATGGCATGTTATATATCATATGTTGCCATAGTTCTAAGGACCAAGTGATTGCCACCCCCGCAAATCCGACCCCCCCCTGGAACAATTGGCCCTAAACTTCATAGTACTGCAGATCTTGCCTAGAGGAATCTGGATACCGAATTTCACGCCTTTACGTACCTAAACAGTACACAGATAAGTTGCCCTCCCTGAATACCACCCCCGTAATTCCGACCCCAGTGTACCAATCAAAACCAAACTAAATAGTACAGATGGGCATGCCCATAGTAAGCTATATTCCGAATTTCAACCATCTACCTCAAAAAATGTAGAAATTATGAAGGACTGACATTATAAAACCAATAAGTTGCTACATTCTTTCGCTACTGAATAATATAGATTATGAGCACTTGAGCAATCGTGCGACGACAAAGCGATTTCACGTGCGCGCGCCGATGTCAGTAATGCTTAAAAGATGAACAGAAAGTAACAATGTATTCCTTCTTGGCAAATCGATTGTTATATGATATGCCATTATCTTTGTCATGTTTACACTCACTGTTTTAGCACGTGACTTCAACTTGTAGGGGTCCACGAAAAATTCTGAAAAGTTTATACGGTCGAGCTGAGACTTTGATGGTCATATTTCTGAAAACAGAATTTGAATAAGATAATCCTTTTTCAAGTTATCGTGCAAACGGCGGACGGCCGGACGGATAAACGTACAGACCAAGGGCGCATTCTTATAAGTAGCTTTTATGCTAAAGCTCCTAATAAAGCTCTTTTAGGAGCTTTAATTCGAAACAATCTGCGCTGCCATCTACCAGGAGGAAATCGAAACTCAATGCGAATTCACTGAATTATGGCCCATTAAACTTTGTCGTGCGCGACTTTAAACTCACCCTGTATTTATTTTGGGCATAAATTTTATTACTGTAGTATAGCTTATCCCCATACTTGTTTTATTTTGTTCACTGTGCACAATTTTTTTTAATCCTTTCCAGAAAATTGGGACTCTGGTACCAATCTTTCATAAGAATACATATTTTTATTTTCTATGTAGCTAAAAATAAGCGACAGGCTTCACAAGGAAGCTCCATCCCTAAATTAATTTATATTTTCTTCAGAATTTGAATTTCAGAAATTCAATTAAATATAAAGCTCTTATTTGTAAAATTTATACGATACCTAAAACTTGTGTAAGCCAAATAGAATCGCCGAGACCCCACAAGCCTGCGAGTATGAAGAAGACGTAAACCTGCTGGGGATCGGGGGTCCACCAGAGAACGACAGCAGCCACTGTGAGATTGGCAACGAGACCCAAGGTGAAGACGGTCACACGGCCCATGAACATGATGACTCTCTCAAACGCAATTGAGCCCAGGGACACCATAACATAGTGGCAGACCATGACGTAACCAACGTAACTGATCCCGAGCGAACATGTGATCATCCCCTGCATATATCAGAAAAAATTTAAATGCAAATATTTGGATTGGAAATCACATTAATGCTTAGTGAGAATTAGTGTGGTTTAGATTTCCATTAAATGAATTTATACGAAGGTTGGAAATTTAATGATGATCACAATGATAAAATTTAGCACAGGAACGACATGCTATACAGTATATTCCTTTTACAATTCCTCATTATAATCCCCATCATTAAAGTTTTTGTAAAGATGGTCGTATGATGGGGATTAGTTTCAGAAGCGATCTCATGAGCAGTTCACCACCGATCATTGGCCAGAAAGTCAGAATCGGTTGTCACCTGTGCATTTGAAACGGCGCACCCAGACCTAGGCTCATGGCTTACATTCTCATGTCCAGGCAACTCATGCTCATTGAATGCGTTCACTCACTTTCTTACCATACTCTACGGTAACGCATCAGTTCCACAGGCCTCTACAAGTCTCCATCGTATTAGGTTCGTAGTTCTATCAGCATTCATAGATCTGTTGATGTTACGGTAACGTCGGGAACCGTATGGAAACGAATGCGCGCAATAGTTCCTTAAGTTTTGGCAATAAATAAAAGTCACAGGAGCTAAGAACTGGAAAGCAAATAGTGGTTCAGCATTTCCCAACACCATCATGCCAGCAGATCACAGACAACACCAACCACATGACAACAGGCATTGTCATGAAGGATAATGGATGGAATGGTGAGAAAGTGACGCTGCTTCCTCCACAGATCTTCACGAAAGTTATGTTGCAAGAATTGAGAATAGTATGCAGCATTTGCAGTTTGTTCGTTAGATCGAAATGGTATTCATCCACAACATTACTTTATTGTTTGTGGGATTTACCAACACCTCCTAGAAAGAAAGCTTCACAACTGAAACGTCACATATTGTTACATCATCATAATTCGACCATTGCTGATCGTATATCTACCAATAGTAAGCCCTAAATTTGGTCGACTTATGATGATGTAACAATGTATGACTTTTCATTTGTGAGGCTTTCTTTCAAGGAGGTGTTGGATTTACACGCATTTTCTTTGGACACTCGTTGAATTGTTATTTCAGTTTAAATTAATACGAGCGTGCTCATGTTTTATCAAAGGCAATGATTTTTCATAGGAAATGGTCTCCTTGATGATTGTACCGTTCCATATGGGCCTTAGCAGTCTCGTAACGCTGCTAAGTTTAAATCTTCGTAAGCTCGTGAGGAACCGAAAATTTTTGCATTTGTAGCCGTTTCTTAAAATTTTTATAAGGATGGTCGTATGATTGGAGAAATGAAGGATGGATTGTTGCTCGGACCCCGATGGTCAGGTGACTTTTTGAGTGCCCTGGCCTGTCTTTCTCGTCGGCCTCGAAGAAAAGGCCAATGACGTGTATTTAAAATAGACCCCGAAATTGCTAATTGAAGCAAATTGGGAAGCTCGGCAGTAGTTTCAGAAGCAATCTCATGAGCAGTCCACCGCCGATTTTTGGCCAGCAAGTCAGAAACGGTTATCACTTGTGCATTTGAAACGGCGCGCCCAGGCCTAGGCTCATCGTTTACATTCTCACGTCCAGGCAAGTCACGTCTCAGTGATTACCTTTACCCACTTTCTTACCGTACTTTACGGTAATGCATCAGTTCCATAGGCCTCTAAAAGCCCCTGATAGCACTTGTTTGCAATACGGCCCTTCGTAGATTCAATTTTAAGGCAGGAACGCCACTCCCAGTTCTTTCTAACTATATGCGCTGCTTGGAAATCATATTTCTCCGCTGACTTTCTGTTCTGAACAGAAAATGTAACGTCAGTGCGCACGCGCAATGCGTGGAAAGGCAATGCCCATTACATCCTGCAGAGCAGAAGTTATGGTCTTGCATGTGCCCACGCACTTAGGATGGACAATCTTGGTATTTGTACTGTATTTTTTTAAACAATATTAATAGTCTCACAGTACAAAATTAAAGAAACCATTATGGATTCGTTGCGTGCCATTTTTCTACATATGAAGCTGGGAATAAATGCCGGAACAAGTCGAATCCATAATGGTTTCTTTAATGTTGTACTCTAAGATCTCTATTGTTATACTGTAGGACGGCATATATAGCCATTCCCCTCTAGCGCTGCTGTGATCACTGTTATATTTCCAGCCCTCTTATAACTTTATTTAGAATACAAGCTGAAACTTTATTAAAGAATAACTCAAGAGTGGTCTATGAGGCTTATTAGACGCATACCTAACATGTTTAACTTATTGATGAAAATAGGTAATTGAAACTTTATTATAGAACAGAATTATTTGATGTTATTTTTATAAAATTAGAAAATCAAAATTTATCCTGGGATCTCCAGATACCAAACGAAAGAAAATAGAAAATTTATATTAAAAATTTATATACGCCCTAGTAATATTTTTTTTTTGCATTTTACAGCGTGAGCATATAAAATGCACATTTGAAAAGACCCTGTATGATGGCAGAGCCAGAAATTCCTCTGAGGGCGGAGGTGGTGCATGCTATAATAGGCAGCTTTTTTAAACTATTTTTCGGCTTACGCCCCCTAGGAAAGCTTTAGATAAAATATCGCCTTCTCTACAAAATTTGGTCAACCTAAATAAAAATGAAAAGTATATCGCACACAGTTCCCTCGTCCAATTTTCTACCCCGGAAAGTGGGGGAGGTGCAGCCTGAGCCCCCCTTCCCCCTCCCCCTTGGCTACACTCCTGACTCTGTAGCAGGATCTCCGAAAGTCACCCAAATGGGCGGATTTACAGTTTCGTGCACACTTTTGCCAAACGTTCATGATTTCCACCGAAAATCACTCAAATGGGTGGATTTACAGTTTCCTGTACACTTTTTTTCAGAATGATTTCAAACTGAACAAAATACTCTTGAAACAATGTAATTATTTCAAACTCCGCAAATATAGAGGTTCGCAAATTGGCGGAATTGAAAGCGCGCATCACGCATCATATCCTTACCACCCCGACGAAAACACTCTTGACCTGCTCTTAAAAATGGTAACTTGCGATTTCAGCTCGTGTAACAAACAAAGGACAATATATTATACATTCTTGCGTATATCTAGCGATGAATTTTCGTATTATTTTTACCTTCAAAACAAATTCCATTACTTCAAGAGTATTCATTCCAAAAACTCTAACGGGGCAAGATGGAAAAAATGCCCCCAAGCGAAATCACTTAAAACTATTTGCATAATGTTTGTAACTCTAAAAATAAAAGTTTGGCGCACTTTTTATCATCTTACTCGGCTGGTACCTTTGAAGTCATTTTGTCCAATACATCCACTACAGAGCCTTTTAAAATGCGAACTTTAATTATGCTCACCATATAGTTATATATCGATTACAGCCTTACATCGGTGTAGTCAACAGTCATAAAACCTTGTTCGAGGCCGCTGAAGACTGTAATGGGTATAAGTAGGATCTGATGGGGATGCTTCATTTGACGTATCGTAGCAAACAGAAGTGCGCAAGTGTTTCTTCCATCGTCTTCTTTCTCTCCCCCGCTCTCGAATTCTCTCAGTGGTTCTAAAAAAGCAGCCATCAGAAGTGTAGCCACCAATGAGCAGAAAAAGTAGGTTCCGCATAACAGATAAACCTATTAAATTAAAATGAAAAAAAGGAAGAAAAACTTTTAAAAATTTATGGTAATTTCTACATGAATAGCTTTATATTAAAAAAGTATAACGAATACAAATAAGAACATAATTCAAATAATATTGCAGCAAATCAAAATTTTTAAACGGTAAATCAATTAAACAAACTTTTTCCGAGAATTGGCACAATATTAAAACAGAGTGAAATAAAGGCAAAATACCAGAAAAAATAATAAAGGGAAAAATGTGGATTACAATATTAAGAATAAAGAAATAAAAACAATCTTTGACCACAACAGAACAGCAATCTTTTACTTAATTCTGATGGGGGCCCAATCAGCGACTCCCAATTAATTCAATGGTGGGTCAGCTTAACCAATCATTGATTCTCTCTTGCTCTGTTTGACCTATTTCTATGATTGGCTTGTTTTCGCTCGTACTTACCTGGACTCCCCACGCAACTTATGCGTTGAATAAGGCCAGGAGAGCCAAGTTTAGCTTGATTGCTCTGCTGGGCCGGAATAGTGCTCTAAACATTGATAATAAACTCCTACTCTATAAGGTCATTGTTCGGACTATCTTGACCTATGGTATGCCCGTCTGGGCCACAATATGTAAAACTAGATGGAAAGAACTGCAAACGTTCCAAAACGTTACCCTTAGGACTATTGCGCAAAAAGATCGGAGAATTGTTCGCAATTCCTCCATTTATAATGACTTCAACATGACTCATATTGGCAAATACGTTCAAGGGCTCATGGAATCCATGCTGCCCAATATAGAAAATCATAGCAACGAGCTAGTCTCGGGCATTTTAAAGCATCCTATGCATAGAAAGAGATATCGTGATCCAAGGCATATACTTGATATTAATTTTGAAGACATTGATAATGTCTTATTTCCAGATTACTGGACTTCATAGGTCGTGTTTTTTCTAATACTAGTGGTCTGCTTCTAGTCTAGACAGTCGTCAATCAAATTTTCCTCCACCAAGAGGAGGCAATTTTCTTTCATACTTTGGATGACCCTTGTGGGTACATCAGGCTTCTTTTCTAGCTCAGTGTATTTCCCTTGGAATATGATTATGAAGGGTGAGATTATGGAAGCTATGCTTCAAGTTCCACTTGAATACCGATACACTACATTGTTCGATTGTCGATTGTCGATTGTCGATTACTTCAATCAGTATCATCGGATTTTCTCATTTTACTCCCTGAATCTGCTGAATGATGAGAGCTTCGCCCTCGAAAAGCGCTTCCAGGTCGTATTTTTCCAAATTTATTTCTGTTGTGGTCAAAGAGTGTTTTTATTTCTTTATTCTTAATTGGTAAATCAATTGATAAGTTCTCCAGAGGCGTCAAAGGATGACACAATGTACATAAGCTTTCAAAAGAAAGCTAATCTCCAGGACGATTGATTTATTATCCAAACACTGAGTCAGCGATTTACGATAAAATTTTGCTTAACTGAGCCATCATCTGGACATCTAAATTGAAATAAGTTTTGAATATATTTTTATATTTTATTGTTACACCAATAGCAACGAAGTTTCTGGGGTTTATAAAGGAACTAGAGCGATTTCTTCAAAAAAGAGGGAAATTTTCTTGAAGGTGCAATAGTTATCGGAAAGTTGATTATCAGTTAGCAATTATTATCATAGAAATTGTTTTTATCAGCTGTTTTATTCTCATTAAAAATGGAGCTACGACGATCAAAAGTAACAAATCCTTTTTGATTAAGATGATGGAGACTTTGCAGTACATAGAAAAGACATAATGAAAGAAACCCATCGTTTAAGAAAGAAATAATGAGCGATATCGGACATCATATATTTCAATCAAGATATTTCCAGTTTTTGCAAATGTATATTAATAAAAGTCAACGTGCGTCCGTCTCTCTGTCTGTATTAATCTCTACAGTCACTAAAACAACGGGCATCAAACTTTGGAAGATGTTTTAATGTAGTTCGTGAAAAGCTTTTCACTATTTTGTCCTGGATTAGCGCGAGTTGCATGGGTTTTATGAGTGGAAAAAACACTCACTTTTCATGTAACAAAATACATAGTCTTGCCAAAAATCCTGTCCCAGGAATAATGAGTTTATCCATTGGAACAACAGAAAAGAGTCAACATTCTTTATTGCCACATCCCTGTAGAATATACTCATCTCAAAAACTATTCATAATGGCCACCTTTAGCACGTACACAGCGCTTCAAACGATCCGGCACTCATCGATCTCAGCACGCTCTACCTCCAAGGGTATGGAAACAGCTGCGGCAACAAGATCTTTTTTCAAGCTCTCGATAATGCGGTGTGCTTTGAGCAAGCCTTCTCCTCCATAATGTTCCAAAGGCGATAGACGAGGAAGGTACCGAGTCTTGCTGAAAGACCCACTGCTTTCCAGAAAATAAGGTATTGTTAAGGGGTTTAACAACTTGTTCTAAAATGTCCGTTTGATAATTCGCGGCCTTCGTTTTTGACGCCTTGTTTCACAGAAAACCTACTCCTTATCAAACCATCACCGACGCAGAGTGATGATATCTCACCATTTTCGGAATCTTCTCAGAAGTTCTCGAGAACTCCAAGCGTAAACACGGTCATTTTGCTTATGGGATTTTTTCTTCAGCAGTAAAAATTTGCTCGTAAAACAGGATTCAACGGTATCCTCCATCCGCGTGTCATTGAAGCAGACTTTTGCATCTACTTGTCCTGATGTCACGTAAAGCAGCTGTTAGGCGTTGTCCAGTTTGTCTTCGATAACCCTCGAACCCAAGGTCTTGCTTGATGATCCTGGAACTCCTTCTTTTTGGTATCTTCATCTTCCGTGACAAAACTTTCTGTTTTTCGGAGGGGATTTCGTCGAATTCTCTCACGCACCGCTTTAATGTGTATAGGAATTCTTGAAGTACGGGACGACCTTGTTATCCACACTCGAGATGTCATTGTATCGTTTGATAGTACGATAAACAAATTTCTGCGCCGATTTCAAAGGTTTAAGCAGAGTGAAAATATCCTTTGTTGACTTGTTCCATTTGTGAAGAGCGATTAGTGCAACAAGGTTTCTCTCATCCTCCATTCCATCACAGAGACCGTCCATGTATTACGTCATCATTGAATAGCGGGGGAGGGGTCTGAAAATGATGACTGATGATGAGAAGAAATGGGGGTGGAAGTTTCCACTGATGTCAGCACCAACGAAATACCACGATGATTACGTTGGCCTCGGAGCAATAGGAAGCAAGTAGATGAACATTCTACCTAACATCAGGCGCGTTCGGAAACTTGAGTGAACCTTAGTTAATTTAGTGAAGAAATCAATATCTGTAACTTTTTCATAGCCAGACTCTTAAAGTCTTTCCCTTAGAACTGTATCTGAAGAGTTGAAGCAAAGACATGTGAGAGGATCCCAATACTGTCTTCAATCCATTGCAACGATCAAAGCTGCTACAGAAACTGGAGAATCCGGTATGTTTTAATCATTCCCAATCCTGTGCCTGTTGTAATGAATAAAGGAAGAATAACTGCAGCATTTCCAGACGACAGAAAGCAAGCCATTCTTTCAAAATCTTCAGTTTGGTCAAAAACTGCAAGAAGAATCTTGTTGGTTTCGTCAAATACCTTATGATGAATTTTTTCCATCGACACAAAGGATGATACAGAAAAGAATTTGCAAGTACAGTATTATGAATCTATAAGAGTAACACTCTTAATTAAGAGTATGATTTATGCAAGAACAACGATTGAAATGCAAGACGTTCCATTACAGAAACTGTGGCTTGTGTATGCCTCGATAAAAAGCACAGCAGATCACAAAACATTTTGCAACAGAATGGATACCACACATATGGATATTGTTTTGATGTGACCCAGTTAGAATTGCTGCACAAAGGCAAAGAGAGCTAATGGATACCTTAAAAGATGAGCTAAATCAAGAATATGTTGAATGTGTGGACAACTATGAAGTTGATTTGAATGTAATAGATGTTTCATGTAATTATAACAGGCATTTATATCAAACCATATATACAGTATAAGCGAATACTGTGGAACTAATTAAAAAGTGAAAACCTCTAATCCATAAGGAGGAAAATGGAAATAGTGGAAACAAGTTACCCATCCTCAGCGACCAAAGAAAAAAGAGAACTTAAAGCTAGAGAATACATAAGCTTAGATTACGGGGGAGGGATGAGGCTATATGCTAATAATATCTCCCATTGGTGCGCGAAAGAACCAGTCAAAATGAAAAAGGATAAAAAGGACCAATGAAACAAGAAGAAGCCCAAGAAAAAACATCCTACCAAAAAGATGCACTTATATGCCTTATTTTTAATACGTTCACTTTAGAAAACCGTGGGAGACCAGAAACTGTGGACAAAGTTCTAATACGCACAAAAAGAGGAAACCACAAATCCACAAATAGAGTTTAATGCAAGTTCGAATGTACATTTCGCTGACGTCAGCTTCTTCAGCGAGATCCGTGGACAACCGATATCTTGAGAATCAATATATCGAGAGCCGAAGTTATATCAATCGACAAGGCGCAAAAGGCCAGAGATGTGGAAGAAGAAGACTGGCAGCTCCATCACGACATGCTCTGGCGCACACATCATCTCTGTGAGGGACTTCCTCAACAAAAACAACAGGATCGCTGTGCCCTGGCACCCTGCGATTTTTACTGCTTCCGAAAATTGAAATTGCGGTTAAATGGGCGGCGATTTGACTCCACTGAAGTGATCCAAGCGGAATCGCAGCAGGTGTTTACATGCTCGAACCTGGGAACTTCCAGGAGTGGTTCCAGAAGTGGGAACATCGCTGAAAGCGATGTATAGATGCCCAGGGAAATTAAAAGATCGGGTAAGTACCGTATTTTATCGAGGTACATTTCGGGAAATTTTGGGTAGCACCTCGTACATGTACATATTTATGCTAATTATGCTCCTTTGGTGATATTGACTCTATTTAACCTTCTTCTCCATGGGTGAGAAATTTTAAGTAAATCAATGACGAGGTACCCGGGTACCCAAGTCCTTCATCACTGATTTACATGGGAATTATGAACATACATTATTTTTTATAACTTACCTACATGTGTTGTTATTGATATCAATATGAAATCAATAGCAAAAATCATAATTTTTTTATTTTAGTAAAAACTTTCAGTTTTATTTTTTCTGAAAACTTTCAGTTTTGTTTTTCATATCTGGATAATTTCATTGATGATTCAGAAAGTGATAATGAGTTGTATTGCTCCAACATTCCTGATGATCTCAGCGTTCCACCAAAACACAATCAAGCTCTTCAAGATGAAGAATCTGATATAGAAGACGTCAATGCTGATTATAATGCCCAAATAGAAGTAGATGACTGTTCTGAAAGTTCCAGTGAAGTCTTGAATGAAGAAAGTGTTCCCGATCAGCAGATGCTGTATGGCAAAGATGGAACTGCATGGAATCTGACAAGTCCTGACAGTACTCAAACACCACAGCAAAACATTTTACGCCAAAAATCAGGACCTGTAAAATAAACTGAACCCCTTTCAGTTCTTGAAACCTTCAAGTGCATTTTTGATAACATTATGTGCAATATCATAATCAGGGAAACAAACAGGAAAACCAAATCTGTATATTCTCAGTGGAATGCAGAAAATCCAAACAACCCTCCCAAAGTTTGGAAGGAGTTGAAAGACGAAGAATTCGATAGTTATCTTGGGATTCTCATTACAGCAGGGGTTCACCATTCTTGCTCAGAAGACATCAGAGAACTGTGGAAGAGTGTTGCTAATCCGTTATATCGTGCATCTATGTCAGTGAATAGATTTTGGGAAATAACTAGGTTTCTTCGTTTTGATAATGTTACAACAAGGCAAGATAGGTTGAAAAATGACAAAGCAGCAGCAATTTCAGAGATATGGCTCTTGATGAATATGAATCTCAGAGCTCATTATGTGCCTTCCGAATGCTTTACTGTCGATGAACAGCTATTTCCATTTAGGGGTAGAACAAGATTTACCCAGTACATGCAGTCAACACCGGCAAAATACGGTATCAAAATATGGTGGGTGTGTGATGTTGCAAATTCTTATCCACTCACTGGGCAAATGTACACCGGGAAATCAGCTGAAGTTCGTGAAAAAAATCAGGGCGAAAGAGCAGTAAAAGACCTGTGCTGCCAATTCAAGAAAAGTGGTCGGAATGTTGTGATAGATAACTTTTTTACAACGCTTCCTCTGGCACGATTCCTACTTTCATGGGGTTTGTCAATGGTTGGGACATTGAAAAAAAAATAGGCCTTACATACCACCACAATGCTCGCCAACAAATCGAGAGAACCACTGTCTTCTCTTTTTGGATTTAGCAATGACAAAGTTACAAAGTTACCATGCATTACACAAAAGATGTAAATGGATCAAAGAAAAAGCCGGAAATCATTCTGTATTACAACCGGGGTAAAGGTGGTGTTGACAATATGGATAAAATGGTATCGCACTACACTTCCAAGAGGAAGACTAGAAGGTGGCCTGTTGCAATGTTTTACAATACGATTGATTTAGCTTGCCTAGCGGCTTATATCATTTACATGGAAAACAATCCGTTAGAATCCAAGAAAAATAACAGCCGGCCTGCGTTTTTGAAAGATTCTGTGGGGGCAAACATGTTTTGTAAATTTAAGGGGCCCTTTAACCCTCCCCCCCCCCCCCCCATTCTTGTATCACATTAATTCAATGATAGAGAGCGAACCTTCTCATCGGGGCTGATTAGCTCCCATTTTTTATTTATTTTCGCAATGTTTATAACCATCATTTATTATATTTTAGCAATTAATTTAAACCATGGTCATTAAGTAAGGCCATAAAAATAAATCTTATTTCCTAACCATAGAAGCCGGCCAGGTGGCCGAGAGGGCTAGGGCTTTCTAGTTCTCGAGTTCGCCTGGCCGTGGGTTCGAATCCCGCCGTGGGCATGGATGTTTGTGTTTGTCCCGGGCTGCGTACAGATATAACTTGTGTAAAAGGCGCAAAATGATCTTAGCAGTCGACGCCTAAATTTCTAGAACCCCCTCCCCCTAACCATAGAAATACGAATAAAATTAGAGCCCTATTAGACTGCCACACCATCAGTGGCAGAAAAAGTCATTAACCCTGTTTCTATGCCTAGTTCAACGACCACCTTAATTTACAGATCATGGTGGCAATTAGAGATCAGGCATACTGCGCGTGCGACATCTGTAGAGCATAAAACGAAACTACTTGAGGAGCGATTCTCCAAACTTGCTTGTAAATGCTTGTAGCTGTTTGTGTTTAATTAAACAGAGGTGTTTAATTATGGCAAAATTAATAAAATATGGGTTCAGTGTGTAAATTTTGAATTTCTGAGACCTGATGTAAAAAGAAATGCTCCCAATTAGCAGAAAGGAGGCACATTTGTGATATTCGAGAAGAAGAAGGTGTTTCTTTTACACAAATAATTGCATCTGTTATCCCGCAAACAAATGTTGTTAGAACTCCATATAAAGCGCATTTGGAGGTAAGTTACATTAATACAATATGGAAATCAGCTGTATTGTTTTCCATGATACTTCTAAATTCCATATACATTAATCGCCCTCGGTGACTTAGTGGTTGCGTAATCGCCCCTCATGTTCGAGGACACGGGTTCGATCCCGGTCGAGGACGACGAGGATTTTTCAGGGGGAAATCCTGAGATCACGCACTTCCTTCGGAAGGGAAGTAAAGCCGTTGGTTCCGTGTAGTCGTTTGCCAGCTGCACGTTAAGGAACCCTTGCGAGACAAAATTTGCGGACTTGATATAATGCCGTCCTGATATGACCATAGTAGTTAATACCATCCAAACCAAACCAAAACCACATACATAAAGTAAACCAAATATAGGGTGTACATAAATTATTGTCGCGGTTTATGTACCTTACAACTTTTGAATAAAAAACAAGACGAAAAAAATTATTACGTATTCACAGAGAATTTTTTATTACTTACAACTCAAAGAATTTTAATAATTATTAAATAAAGTGAAATAATTTCCATTTGGCTGATTTTCATAGCACGTAAATTACTGGTACATAGGAAGGATTTGTTGCTTCCCTTGAAACTGTCCCTGCAGTGGAATGATCACTGCAAATTCTGGAATGAATTTTCGGGCACCAAAATCTGACATCTTTGCTAAAAATAACATCACATTTGAAATTTGTTAGGTAGGTTTACATAGCTTTGTAAATTCCTTGTTATTTGAACAATTAACATGAATAATCACGTTAATCTGCACAGAAAGGAATAATACTAACTTACTTTCTCCGTTTAACAGCAGCAATCCACAATGATCCTGTTCCTTCAAGTATTTTAACTTTGGAAAATGAAAAAAAAATTTTTCTCTGAACACTTGGATTTTGTATTACATTGTAAAACATCCAACGACACAGCAATTCACATTGCATTACATTTTTAAACTTTGCTATACACGTAGAAATTTGCAAACACAACATTCATTCTGTAGAACGAGGGCACTAATGATGGCGATCGCTTTTCTCTCCTCAAGTAGTTATTCAAAACGGCCACCAGTGGCCGCGTCAGTCGAACTTGCCCTAGAGCACTATAGCAGAGAGCAATACTCCTTCATTTGCATTAGAAACAAAAACAAGAATCATTTTACGGCCAAAGCGGATAAAGGGAGCACATTGTCGTGTTATATCATCATACATTGATATATAGAATTAACCAACATTTTAAAACACTTTAGAGAAAATATATAAATATGAAAACTAAATTGTAAATTAATATTTACGTAAACTAATGTACAGAATGAATTTAAAAGAATAAACTTGATTAACTGTAAGGTTAAACGGAGAGTGAAGTTATTCTTTATATATTTGAAAAAATAAAAGTTCATTAATTTGTAGGCATTCCCATATAATGATAAACGAAGTGAGCTTCAATTGCTGAAGCGTTATGTGTAAGCATCTATTATTTTTCCATATTCAATTACTCAAGTGTTTCTACGTTATCATCTACTATTGAAGCAAGCGATTAACTACTACTAATTAGCAATACGTCTCATAGTAACTAGTTTTAGATACTATTAAGCTTAACAGCAACATGCTCTTGATTTTAAAATAGCGATTTAAGTGTAATTTGGATTATAAACAAAAATCTCACGAGTAAAACTGCTCATTCAATTTTGGTCGATTTTGTAAAATTTGTAAGTTATTTTTGTAAATAAATAAATAAAAAAATGGTGATATAATTTCGAATCTGTAACCCGAAACATTGAATCATGATAATGCTTTTAAGGGCAACAAATAAATGAATATTTTTTACAGTACAAAATATTTTTTTATTTATAAATGGTCGACTCTTCAGAAACATGTACATCGGTAACACTGAGTAAGTGCTTATGATACCTAAAGTATGAGATATAAGCACGGGTATTGAGTCTGTCAACATAACGAGTAAATACAGCGTCTATACACGTACCGCCTCTTGTAGTGGAAATGGATGGATAATTGTTCAATTGAAGATCAAATGTGTCGTGCATAAATTCTACAAAGGTTTCGACCTTCTTCGGTTTTAAGATTTAAATTCAAATCTCCAGCAAGAATTATAGTATTTTGTCAAATCCATTCTCTCGAACAACTGTGAACAAAGAAGCTTTAGGACTGTAGGCCATGAGATTTAGTTCAAAGAAATTTTCAACATCATGCATCTTTGATCCAGGTGTAATGTAGAAAGTTACAATGAGAGTACGCTGTCCATTTATAGCGCTTTCAACTGCACAGATATCTCCGCAATCATCAGGTGAGATAGCCATTCTTTGTACAGATATTGTGGATTTATCAAATTTGAGCAGATCATGATCAGTTGATAACAGGAAGCAATCTATTTCTATGCGTGCGCGCAGAAACATCATACGTTGTTATTACATCGTCATAAAAAGTCATAATTTAGGGCTTATTATTGGTAGAAATACGATTAAAACGAGTTTATTCCAATGCACAAGAATTCGGTAGTCTTTATTCAAAACACTGAAAGCAAAACTTCCATTACAGGAATTTGCTAGGGCGCTATCTGTTATCACATAATATATTCCAATATATTTCATAATATCTCTTCAATAAAGATTTAAATAAAAACTAGATGGAACCCGCTAAAATTTGACGGCAAACAACTGTGAGGTTTCATAAACAATCCACTCCACAAAGGCGTCTTAATCAAGAACTATGCTAGCATTGATGATCAAATTAACAACAATTACATACAATCAGGAATAAACCATTAATGAATGATGTAATCCTGCCATTCAATCCTGGTGTCGACAACAACTCCGGAATTACTCTCCGACGGGTTCACCCAACTAGTCACGCGTTGGCGCAATGCGGTGGAAAGGGATGGGGACTATGTCGAAAAGTGAATAGTGCATTACATAGAGGACAATGTGAGTATAAGATACAAAAAGAATTTTGAAAATCGGTTAACAAAGTTACAGCCATGGAGGCATTACTTTTCAATACGCCCTCGTATATTCCACCCGTAAAACTTCTAAATTGTAATTTGGGTATATTTGAAATGAAGGAACTGATCGTAACGGAGGCGTGTGCAATCAATACAGCCTAGAGAGAAAACATGCGCAAGGAAAAATCATACATTGTTACATCACCTACGGCATGGACAATTTCGGGATTAATATTGTTAGAAATACGATTTACAATACTCCACCCCCGTGCATCAAATTAGCGCCGACAATGAGTGAAATATTAAATTAAAAATTAAGTTGTATTCGTTCGTGAATTGTCATTATGAAATTATAGATATGCAAATTACCTATCCTTTCCTTTTCCTATCCGTTTTCCTATCCGTTCATTCCTTTCACACATTATGAATTCGTCGACAAAACGCACAACTCGCTTCTATTGTTTGCAAATAGATGCGACGTTTATATGCATTCTGTTCAGCAGTTTTCTTCCTTGTAATTGTGAATAAATTTTGAATAAATTTCAACCAACATTTAATTATGACAAATTTTCTTTTTATAACTTTCGACATCCTTTTTCATTGTTTGAAATCGAACAAACGCACGTTATCGAAGCAGACGCGAGCTAACGAACGCGCGCAAGCTGGCGAAGTGTGCGCTTGCTACAACAATGCCTTCGTAACCGGCGAATGTTCCAAGCTAGCGTTAACAATGCTCGGAGAGTCCAAATATTTTATTTATTTATTTACTAGCAGAGTACCCGGCGTTGTCCGGGATAATTACGCTTGCAGGTAAACAGAACAACCTCTATCATTATTTACGCGTTATATTCACTCATGACACGTTGTTACGAGTTGTTTGATATATTACATGCCATATTTTAGCATTGAAAGTTCCAACGATACCATATTATATCATATAGTACCATTAGGGCACGTGCTACTTAACAATTTCCCACTATCATTATTTACGCGTTATATTCAGTCATGAAAAGTTGTTACGAGTTGTTTGATATACTACAAGCCATATCTTAGCATTGACAGTTCCCCCGCGGGGGGGGGGGGGGGTGTCTAGAAATTAAGGCGTCGACAACTAAGGTCATTTTTCCGCCTTTTACACAAGTTATATCTGTACGCAACCCGGGACAAATACAAACATCCATGCCCACGGCGGGATTCGAACCCACGGCCAGGCGGACTCGAGAACTAGAAAGCCTTAAAGCACTAGATAATACAAGTAGCGCAAACCTTTTACAAGGCATTTACCGACACTACTAACTGCTGATTGGTTATTCTAATCACGTGGGTTGGCTGCCGACATCTTGGACCTAGAGATTTCACTGATTAGCATTGCTCTTAGTGTACTATCTTTAATTTTATTTATTAATTTATTTATTTTATTACGTTTGACTGTTTATAACTTGTCTATATAATTTTATGTATTTTATTTATCCACACTAGTTTGTATTATGAGTTGAGTAGTTTCCTATTCTTTTTTTATTTTTTATTTATTTTTATTTATTTTATTTTTATATTATTTCAAGTTTGTTATATCTAATTTAATCTAATTTAATTTATTTTGGTTTTTACTTTTATTTTATTTATTATATTTATTTAATTTATTATTTATTTAATTTATTTATTTTATATTATTCATTTAATATTATTCCCTCTGATTTATTTTGTATTCATTTTATTTCATCATAAAGATTTATTTTATTTGCTCATTAATATTTATAGACCTTTACCCAATCCAAATTCTTGGAATTTAAACGGTTAAATCAGATTGACTTTCGCTATATTTTGTATTTTGAATCTGATTCTTTGTCGAAAAATGTTATTTCCAACAATTTCTCTGAAGATGTAGGTTTTACGAAACGCATCAGCTAAAATAATTTAAGTTTTCTCACATTGCTAAACTAGAAATGTATTACCCTCCTTTATATTTATCAGTAAAGCTAGACCCATAATATAGATTTATTGTATTTGTTGCTCGTGTTTTAGGAGGAAAAAAAAAACAGTTTATAATAAAATGATTGAAAATCAAGTTGTTTTAAGTACTTATTTACAGATTTTTAAATTATTGACAAAAAATAATTTTCGAATATGCCAATGCTAACCATTATTAATTCACAGAAATTAACTCGTGTTCATTTAAAAATAGTTCATCTCTAAATGAACTCTTTCAAACAGTAACAAAAAATTTCATTAACGTGATAAAAAAGACTGTTTTATTTAAAAAGGCATGAAATTAAATTTATAAGAATTATTCACTTTAAAAAAAAACTTTAAAAACGTTAAAAACTTTAAAAATCAAAAAGTTTCAGTTGTAAATAATTAGTGACGATGTCCGAAAGGATGAAAATTAACGTTAATTAATTAATAAAAACAATTGTATTGTAAAATGGACGTTTATTTGATAAATTATTATTTATAAGAATAATTAAACGGATTAAAAAATTAATACAGCACATATATTTACTCATACCCTTCATAAATTCATGTCCCATACTTATATACAAGAGAAGGTTTAAAGTATATATCAACACTAATAAGAGACGGTTTTCTCAGCTATTTTTCAAATAGTATTATATAAAAATATGATTTTTGCAGATCAAACTAAATAAAAAGTGTATTATAAATTAAACTCTTTCATTAACAATTAAGTTAGGTTTTAATGTTTAAAGAGTAAAAATTGCGAACGAAGGGCATTTCTAGCCTTGTTTTGTATTAGACCTCTGCTGGGTGTAGGTCCAAAATGGCGACTTCCGGTCAGTTTGCGCTACTTGTATTATCTAGTGCTTTAGAAAGCCTATGCCCTAGCCCTCTTGGCCACCTGGCCGGCCCAATGGTACCATATGGTTTCATATGGTACCATTAGGGTATGTGCTACTTAACAATTTCGCACTATCATTATTTACTTTTTATATTCAGTCCCGACACGTTAGTACGAGTTGTTTGATATATTACATGCCATATGTTAGCATTGAAAGATCCAAAGGAACCATTTGGTATCAAATGGTACCATGATGGCACGTGCTACTTAACCATTTCCACTATCATTATTTAGTCATTATACTCGCTCAAGAAACGTCGTTACGAGTTGTTTGACATATTACATGCCATATTTTAGCATTGAAAGTTCCAACAGTACTACATGGTACCTTAAGTTACTATTAGAGCACCTGTTACTTAACCATTTCCCACTGATTTTTTACTCGTTATATTCACTAAAGACACATTGCTACGAGTTGTTTGATATACACTCGTATTACATGCCATAACTTAGCATTGAAAGTTCCAACGGTACTAGTAAACCAATTACCATTATCATTATTTTCGCGTTATATTCATTCATGATACATCCTTACACGTACACGTGTCACAAGACCAATATCTGCTATCACTAGTTACTCTTATATATTCGTTCATGAGACGTCGTGACGATTTATTTTATATATTACATGCCAACATCTGGTTAGAGGAAATTTTTAAGGGGGTATCGTAATGTTACCATTAGAGCACGTACCTATTCCGGCTATCTCAGGTTCGTACTTGTTCGTGCTCTGTCCCATATTAATGGATTGGTGAAAATAGAGTGTGAAAAAGTTTTCAAGATATCGTAATAAATAATAAGCTCCCTACGAATAATAAAATTCTTTTGATTTAGAATCTGTTCTGCCCTTTCATTAATCCTCAGTCACGTGCATCATGCACGAGCACCATGTCATTAACGTTGAGAGCACGCGCAGAGCCGAACCTATATGCTCATTACGCGTTTTCCCCAATGCAGTTGTACTGATTTCGGCTATCTTCGAACTAAATCTATCAATTGGCTAAACAGTATTTAATAACGTTATATTCGCTCATGGCTCATCGTTAAGAGTGAATTGATATGTTACTTACTATATCTTAACATGGAAATCTTTCGGGGGTATCATAATAGTACAATCAGAGCGCGTGCGACTGTACCGATTTCGACCATCTTCGAACTCGTCCGTGCCATTTCCCATATCTATCGATTGGGGAAAACAGATTTTAAAAATCTTTCATACTTTCCGAGAAAATCGAGTTACGGACGGACGGTCGGACAAGGCCAAAGCATAAAGCACCTTTCAGTACTTAATTAACAACGATAACAATGATCAATGGGCATGCGCAGAAGTGACGATTTTGCTCTTAAAAAGTGCTTTGCGTTTTAATCACGGTCTATAGATATTCATGGTCATCGAGCTCCATTGTTAAAATGAAGCTAAAGTTTCTAGCTCCCGGTAGGGCGGAAACTCTATTGAAAAGTGGCGCTGCATGTACAATCTGCCCAACTGCGCCTGCAGCGCCACCCTATCGGCAGACAGAAACTTTACTTTCGTATTCAGTTTCAATGAAAATCTCTATCGCAGGTTGCGGCAACACCTCCTAAAGAGAAAGCCTCTGCACGGAAACGTCATACATTGTTACATCATTATAGTAGTGCTTTGTTATTCGTATTTCTACCAATAATAAGCCCTGAATTTGCACTACTATGATGATGTAACAATGTATCACGGTTTCCGTGCACAGGCTTTCTCTTTAGGAGGTGTTGGTTGCGGTCGGGAAAAGTGCGATCTATGCGGCACCTGGCGCAATCTGTTTTCCTTAGCTTCTCTAAACAATGGAAAATGGCCGAAGCTCGATGACCATGAATATCTATAGACCGTGGTTTTAATTAATATATAGGATTGTTGCTCAGACAACAATGGTCAGGTGACTTTTCAGTTCCGGCGTTTGCTTCAAGCCGGCGCCAACAATGGTTAAACGTGCAACAACAATGCAAAACTGCTTCCGTAACACTTTTTGGTATCGGTTTTCGCATCACGTTTTTCATAGATAGACGCCCAGCCTTAAAACATTATCATGTTAAAATGGCAGCTTTTTTAAAAAGTGTTTTCTCCTTAAGAATCGGAAGTTCGCGTTTGTAATTTTTAATTTAATCATATTCATATGTCTTAAAGAGTTTTGTCACTTCTAAGATTATATACACAAAAAATAGTATAAGCATAGTCTTTTAATCCCCTGGTCAGTGCACAGGCATTAAATTCCATTGTTTTAGTCCAACATTTTTATTGCTGTATTTATTGAAAAGTCGTTTTTTGCCCCCTCTCTTGAATGAATTTGGCTACAGCTCAAACATAACAATGCATTTTAACGATCGCACAACGTAACAAAACTATCAGCTACTATTACGTGTTCAGCAACAAAACGAACTATCCCGTGAAATCGGGATCTGAGCAACAATCCAACCATCATTATTTCCAACAAACGAAAAAACGCTGATTATTAAAATCCAAGATGGAGATAATGAAGGTCAAATTGTTTTTCGTACCGCGATCATCAGGTGACTTTTGAGTGCCCTGGCCTGTCTCTCGTTGGCCTCGAACTATAGCAAATGACATCATTTATGAACACACCAGTGTTGGCAGAGACTGTTAAGATAATGAGAGTGGACAATTTTCACTTTTCCCATACTAAAATCTGTAACCGTTTTTATTGGTGGCTCCCTCTGGAAAATGTTGCTCAAACTTAAGGGGTTGTTATTATATGACGTGTACCTTTTCCAGTTGCTTCCATCCCACTTCGTTTATTTAACTGCATCTTTATATTCGCTATATTTATTAATTTTTATTTATATATTTTATACAATTAATGGTGAAAAGGAACTTTCTTTTTTTGGATTTCCATTAAAAGAAGAAAGGTGAGTGAGAATTAATTTTTTTAAAATCACATAAGCAAAGAATGAGTAAAAGTCCAGAGATTCGTTCCCTAATGTTCTCGGATGATGTCTAATTCATGCTCTGGATTTATTTGCGTTATTTATGTAGCATATTTCTCTTTATCATTTGCATTAATGTCTCTATGGCCATCTGTTACCTATATTCACAATCACGGGACTTACGTGATTTTTTCCCGCATGAATTTCTCAAACAATTACTTTCTAAAAAATATGGTATATCATTTACTTATTACGTATAGATCACACGCTAATAAAATTAAAGCATGAATGCGACAGGACTGACCAATATCATGACCAATATCATCTTAGAGAAGGCTACTCAGTCTGTGCTTATGTGATTTAAAAAATTAAATTCTCACTCACCTTTCTTCCTCTAATGGAAATCCAAAACAAGAAAGTTCCTTTTCACCATAACGATTGTTACAATATTTTGCCGCACAAAATTTACTACCCATTTAGGGTTGTTTAGAGTAGAGGAGAGCAAACTAAGCAAGATAGTGGCGAGAATGCTGTCGGCCATCTCTTATTTTCACGCAGCGTTTAAATCAGAGACAGTCAAAGAAACAGTCTCTGGATTAAATCGAAACAAAAATTGTAAATTCGAAACTTAAAAGCGCCACCTGGATAATGTTGCCTAAGCTCTAAAACAGAAAGTGGTTACACAAAAAATGATGAATTGAGAAGGCTCCGACTGTCTCTGAGTGTTGGCTCTAAAGGATATACTACTTTTCTGAATCGTTCAGTAAGGGGTCCATAGTGCTGTTTCTTTTTCTGAATGTAAATCCGAATATTTTAACCAAATATTTTTAAAAGTTGTCTGCACAATATAAATTGATTTTTAATAAACATAATAAGATGATGTCAGTCATTTAAGATGAAATCAGAGCTTCAGAAACGGAACTTACGTTGTTTTTGTCGATGCCAGAGCTTTCGATGATGGTCGTTTCATTCAAAACGGAAGTCGAATTCGATTCTATTTTTTGTACTGGAAGTTGTCGGTTGCAGAATGCGGCTCCGCATAACCTCGTGTCAACATGAACTGACGTGTCATTGGTCTCCGTTGCTGTTTGAAGAACCAGAGAAGAAATTAAATTTCCAACGATTTCACCGCATTCTTGTACCATGAAAAAGACACCAAAGAATCGAACAGTTATTACGTCAGCGGTCTCTTCACCAAGGCTACTGTACTCCCGTCCAATCTGTGAAAGATAAAATAATATTCTCTAAAAGTGTTAAGTTATTCTCTCTTTACCGCTTCTTCGTTTTTATCTTTATTTGAAAATAACTGGTTTTCCATGCAAGCTACGTAGCTATGAGCTTATAATTTTTTTCTTTTCTTGATTTCAAGAGCTAAAGAAAAAAAGGCAATAAAGCTCTTCAAAAGTACAATATTTAAAAAAAAACTGAAAAGAAATTTAATTTCGTATCTCTTAATTTCGTATCTCCAGGGGGAGGCCGTGACCTGGTGGGCTTTCAATGTAACAACTTCTGTGAAGTTAAGTAACATCAGGCACGGCTAGCCACTGGATGGGCGACCATTCAGTGACTCACAACCTTCACCCCCCCCCCCCGGCTGCTGTGACCATCATACAGCAGTCGTTAATCCTGGTTCATCCAGGGACCCAACTTGTCGGCCTAAGGCCATACAGGCCCTGGATGGACGTATAGGATTACTATTAGTTAAATTATTATTTAATTATATTATATTAATAATTGGAAAATGAGTGTTTGGAGGATTTTTTTACCCCGTACATTCGATATTAATAATTACACAAAGATTCAAGTTGTTGCCAATGGCAATTATTTCCAGGGTTTACAACAATTCTTCCCTTATAATATGATCCCGGCGTGGAATGAGCTTGCTTATGATATTAGAAATTAAGTTATAAATTGCTCGGTAAATTCATGCATTAATCACAAAGAACATGTTCATAGGTTATTTCTGAACACTTTAATGGTACATAAAGATATATTGTGATATAACATATCCCGCCTTGGGGATGAAAAATTCTAATGATAATAATAATAATTAAATAGAGAAAAATAGTAAAGAAAATTCTACGACCTGGACTCGAACTAGGGACGGTTACCCGAAGGTTTAAAATAGAGCCCAGGCCGTTTACTATTATTATTTATATCTTATTAAATAAATGTTTCCATATTGGGAATTTCAGGCGCAAAGATTTTTCACCATTAGCTTGACTAACTAAATAAATAAGATAAATTTGACAAGAATTAAATATTCAATAAAATTAAATGTAAATCAATTAAATAATATACGAATAAAATTGCAGGCACCCAGTTACGTTTCATTAATTAATAACATACTTGTACATTATTCCACAGACAAAATACTGCTTCAAGTGAGATAGAGACGTTTGTTCTGGAAAAATGATTTTAATTTCCAACAACTACATACAGTGACTGAATATACAGTGAGCTTAGTTAATAGCAGGCCTACCATGGTGAGCGATATATTTGTTTACGCGTCGTGGCATTGAATCACTGAATGCCCGAATCCTATCCTGGAATAATTTTGCAACGTTCAGGGTTCATCATCATTTCGAGAGCATAGATTCGACATCCAATCATGTTACGGATTCACAATTGAGAGATGTATTAAATTTCGTTGGCCAAATATTCGCCGGCAGATCTTGTAAACCATGCTCTTGATATTCTTACGTTTGAATGCTGAAAAAAGGCATTTGATAGGATAATGGAAAGGTCTGCAGCACCTCATCTGCGTATCGCTGTGCTGTCAAAGTACCCATTAAGGATACAACAGATGACCAGCTATTGTAGCTGATAGCATCTCAAATTACAACTCCAAGTTGACGAACTATATGGCGCTCAAAGATCATAGAAGGTTCAACCCGAATGCCACGTTCTCTCCAGATTCGCATTCAATTGACAAATGATTCTAACCAAGGCTCTCCCGACCCATATCTGGCGGAAAAATAATTTCTGCAAAGAACAGGAAAGTTCTACAGTGAAGTCTGAAATGTCGTGAGTGCAAACGTGAAGACGTGAATAGCGTTATGTGATCTGATGAATCACGATACACGTTGTTTCGCTAATGTAAGAAGAAACATGTCTGTCTAATACAGTGGAACCTCGGTTCACGAACTTAATCCGTTCCAGGAAATGTTCGCGAACTGAGGTTGTTCGTGAACCGAGGCAACTTTCCCCATTCAAATCAATGTTAATACAGTTAATCCGTTCCAGCGATCAAAAACGAGATTTTTTTTCCCCCATTAAGTTAATGTGGGTACAGTATAACACATTGAAGATATAAATCCTAAATTGCAAGCGATATTCACACGAATACAAATTACAAAGTGAATACAAGTAGTATGAACTGGCACCATTTATCTGCGCATGCCTAGAATAAGAAATTAGTGACGTCGCCTGTTCGTGAACCGAAATATTGGTTCGTAAGCTGAAACAAAATTGTTGTTCGTGAACCGGGGCATTCGTGAACCGAGGTTCCACTGTAAACCAATATGGTATACTTTCTTATAGCTGACGTATTTCGGTAAGAACACCATCATGACGAGCAAAAGACACAATGAAAGCAGAGCAAACCTCCCAAGGAAAAGGGGAATCTTATCTGTGAGATGTAAACATCTCAGAACGCTTAAACAATGATGTTAAAGCACAAATATTCTTAAGGGAATGTTTGGGACATGTTAAAATTATAGCAAAATCATCTTCCAAAAAATCTGGGAGAACTAGATGTCTGGTGAATGCTTAGTCTCCCATTGACTTACAAGTTCTTCAGCACTATACTGAAATTATGCCAACCCGAATCCTTGTGTAAGAATAAAATATTAAGCACATATTTCTAATTCATTGGCTAGTGTGTACAAAAATTTATGAAGAGTAATCATCCCGTGAACCGAATTTTTTCGTATTCCGAATAAGGTTGGTCCCTATTATCGATATTATGTTAAAATTTATATGTAGAAACGATATTTGGAAAATGTGACTATATATTATGTTCGCTAATTGTACTCTCTATTTCTGCAAAGGAATATTCTTGCAGAGTTCTTGAGGATAAGAATGTAACATTATTTCGAAGCACTTTTTAAAGCTATTTATATGATGAGTAGAAATGAACCAGATAATGGAGGATAATTGAATTACATTAACAAATCAAAGTTTTCAAATCAACAAATCAAATGAATATGATGTGGCTTCAGAGGCACCTGCTCATTCTCTTACCTTTATTGGGTCAGTGCGAATGAAATATCTTGAAAATGAGCAACACATTTGGAAGCGAATAACTGAAAATTATGATATCTTGCCTAGTTAAAATAATACCCCTGTGAATTGACACATAGTACGAAAAGTCTTTCTGCTGGGTTCTAAAGAAGCCATCAATCGCAAAGTGAGCGAACGTCTTTGTCTGTCGTGAACTGTTTTTCTGAGAAGAAGCGATCCAAGAGACGAAACAAGCGATAATTTGTAGAAGATAAGTCCGGGTAATAGGCAGGAGGAAGCAATGCTTCATAGCCTAAAGCATTTGATCTCAACATGGGTCGTTGTGCGACATGAGGACAGGCGTTGTCCTGGACCAGAAGATCACCATATCCATTGACCAAAGCCGGTTGTTTCTGCAGCAACTTTTGGTGCATCTATTGCTGTTCAGCACAATAACGTTTTGCATTGATAGTTTGCCCTCTTTCCAATAAACTCCGACATTGTAATTGACGTGCCCATAATTCCAATCAACCAAGAAACTCCGATGAATTATCAGGCCGTGGTACACCATAGAAGAAGCATCATCTTTAAAATTTAAACAATAAATGCCAGAAACTGTGGACAGCAGTATACTAATTAAAGGAACACTGAAAACACTAACCACATGATAATTTTTATTGATTCAGATGTACATTTCGGAAACCAAATTTCCTTCATCAGTGAGTCAAGTGTTATTATCCCGGACTTTGACTCACTGATGAAGGAAATTTGGTTTCCGAAATGTACATCTGAGTCAATAAAAATTATCATGTGGATTAGTGTTTTCAGTGTTCCTTTAATTAGTATAAGCATCATCTTCTTGGGGTATAAGGATGGCTTAGGATTACCGTCCAGGAGGCTGTGCCTCGCTTATTCCGACGATTATCTTACAGGACCCATTTTTCGTCGCAGGTGATGATTCGATGCAGTAGAAATTTCTGTTTATTCCTGGCAAGCAGAGACATACATAGTTCAAAACGCCTGATCTTGTTGATGGTTGTCAGTTTATGAAGTATCTATATGTGGATTCAGGAACTGCAAAAGGTCGGTGATCACGTGCTTTGTTTTGCAGGTCCATATCTCCGCTTCGAAATTTCACAAATCATCGTCAAACGGTTCATTCGTTGGTTGTGTTCTCTCCAAGTGCTTTGTTAATGTTCTGAGCGGCAGTTCATTCCGAATAGTCTAGTTTAATTTTATACAGGAAGGTGACTCTCAATTCACGATTCTCCATGTTTACTTTGTATGCCACGCACGGCCGAACAAGGAAAGCCTGAAATTTGTTTTTCACATATCTATACATGTGATGTAATAACTCCTCAACTGTAGGGGCTTCCATTCCGTCATATGGAGGTACCGTCTCCAATGCTCTAATGCTCCGAACACTTCATTCGCACCGACTGAATACGTCGAATATATTAGTTAATAATGCCTTAAAATTATGCATTAAAAGAACCTCAAGAAACCTTTGTCTATATATGGATGAGGTATTCTTTTCCAATAAGAGGTTTTTGTATTGGCATCAGTAATGAGACCAGCAAAAATAAGCCAGGATCACACATGCGTTAAATGAGTTCGTAAAAGCCATCTGTATTTAAAATCCGTAAAGACATTACAGATGGAGGCAACCGAAAGCATCCGTATACTCAAGTTGAATTCTTATAGAGTGACTTTAAAGATTACGGAAACTGAAGTGGTGAAGGCTCTTGCCCACACATACTGTATTCGTTTCAGCTGCCAACATGATTTTCCTTGAATTTATTTTGTTTACGCATGCGTGATCCCGGGCAAAGAGTAATTTAACTGATATTGGTGATGCAGAAACTTTTTTTATGGTCATATAAAATTTTTTTATAAAACCCCATGATCTAGATCACATGTCCCTTCACCTTATATATTACTGTATAAAATAATTTGACTATCATTTATTGTAAAATAAAAATGATTTATTTCAAGAAGTCAAAAAGAAAATTGTATACTAAATCCGTGAACACATACGACACCTCGGTGAGATAGGTGCCTTGGGCACTCCACAAAGGTCCTGAGGCGAGGCCAAGAAGGAACGAAGTAGGGATCAACGTGGACCACATGGGGTAAATGTTGGCAATGACGAATGGCAGGAAGAGAATTGAAGACGCCACCAGCGTCCATTTATAACCGATTTTATCAGCAATAATGCTCGGAATAAATAGCGATGATAATATCTGTAAACATAATAAATGTTTAAATTAAAAATTGCTTATAATTATGTCATAAGTTATTACATATTCGATTAATATATAGGGTGTTTACGAACTCTGTGTACAAAATTTTAGGGGTGGTAGAAGACCTTATTTTGAATATATTTTGCTAATAAACTGAAGATCGCAAATGAATTCTTGGTACTCTCGTAAATTTATTTCCAGAAAACGACGCTGGTCACAATTTGAATACCGATGGTCACAACGTTTTTAATTACCAAATACTACGAAGCGTGCCCAGAAAATAAGTTACTATGGGTAGTATTCTTTCAAAAACTGTTTGAGAAAATGTCCACTACAACTTAGTTAGTGATACAGGGGTTATTTTTCGACGTAATTACCGACATTGTACAAACACTTGTTATGTCTAGGTATAAGCTTCTGCATCCCCCCCCCCCTCATAGAATTCTGCACTTGCTGCAGGAACCACATTCAACAATGCTTGATCTCTTCTTCGTCGTGGAAACGTTGTCCAGTAAAGGTTAAGAAACAAGTGCAGAAGTTTATGAACATCGGTCCTGTCTCCAGGGAATTCACGACACCACTTCGTTACATGTCGAATCCTAATGTTTCCATAAACTGGTACCTTTTGCTTGGAAAGAAAAGTTTGACGGAGCGCAGCACATTTGGTGGGATCCTGAATCGGCACAGTAATTATATACACATGGAACTCTTCTGAGGAACAGCCGCGAGAGGGAAGTGGAAGGCTAACATCTAAAGAGTATTACTTGTCCGCCTACAGGGTTTGTAACCTAACTTTCGAGGAGGTTACATCCTCGTACATGTTTGTAAAATTACAAAAGGTGTTCAAATTTTGACCATGAGCAGCAGTGCATGCCTCTGAGCGCCTTGTCATTGAATTTCTGACACGGCCAAAAATCCCTGCAATATCTCTTAGATTACAACCACAATTTGCGCTACCAGCTACTCTTACGAATCCACAGGAGTATCGTACAACACATTCTTCAGATGCCCCGAGAAGAAGAAAGGGTTTAGGTCCGGCGATCGAGATGGCCAAGCCACTGGTCCTCCTCGACCAAGCTAATCCTGACTACAGGTGTATTGAAATGAGCGGGTGCTCCGTCGTGTTGGAACTTGTAAGAAGAATCCACCTAAATGTTTCGGCAGGGATTTAAATTCATGAACATAAATTACCATTATCTGTCTTACATGCATGGCTTTGAAAGTAAACTGAGGGTCGCAAATGAATCCTTCATGCAGAAACAAAAATATCAAAGCCAAGCATGTGAGACATAATGGTAATTTATGATCAGAATTAAAAGTATTAAATAATGGTTATTCTATTCGAGAAAAAAGGTGAATTAGCTGTTTGACAATATTTTAAGTGTCTGGAATTCATTTGCGACTCCCTGTTTATTGACAAAATATTCAAAATAAAGTGCTCTATCACCCCTAAACGTTTATACAGAGTTCGTAAACACTCTGTAATTCGATTAATGATGAAAAGTTAGAGTTTTTATAAATTCATTTCTATTCCAATTTCGTGATAAATTTCAGTCCAAGGAATTAAAGTTTAAGGATTATGTTTATATACCCACTAACAGAAGAACCGGCGTTGTCCGGGATATTTATGTTGTTGGTAAGCAGAACAATCTCAAGAAGATAAATTATAACTCCAAATTGGTTAAATAATAACCCAATCAATACAACACAGAGCGAAGGGACTATCCATCTTCTATCTATATATACAAAGAAGGATGTTTGTTTGTGGGTTGGTTTGCGAGTTTGTTTGTTTCTTATACAAATCTACAGTTTTATTCCGATCTCGATGAAATTTTGCATACTTGACCATCAAAGCATGAGGAAGGTCACTGTCTACCTCAGATTTCGAAAACATAATAATTATTGATAAAAAATCGATATTCATGGTTATGGCAAGGCATATTAATGAGAAATCTCTCATGACCAACAATGCAAGGCAAAGTTTGTGCAACAATATTTATCAACAATGGTATCAACAAGCAATTCACAAACACTCTGCACGGACCAACAATATATATCTCATGACCAACAATGGAAGGAAAAGTTTGTGCAACAATAGGTATCAACAATGGAGTCAACACGTAGTGCACCAACACTATGCAAGGATCAATAATATATATCTCATCACCAACAATGCAAGGCAAAGATTGTACAATATAGAAAAGTTTCAATTTGTAACAATACATAGAATTCCTGTTATTCAAGCTTTTCTTAGAGGTCAAGTTTGCAAAATTTCATCAAGATCGGAATAAAACTATAGATCAGTATAAGAAGCAAACAAACAAACAAACCCACAAAGAAACATCCTTTTTTATATACATAGATAGACAGAAAGATTTCTTTCTTAATATGTTATTTTGGAGCAAAGGCCTTGCACTTGGAAGTCTGTTATAAACTAAAATGTGCGTATAGAGTAGGTAAAGAAGAAAAAATATTTAGGTTCTTTAGAAATCTTTAATGAATAGTATTTTCTTTTATGTATAAACAAAATCAGAAAAAGTCTACGGTTCACGACATTGGTTCACGTTCCAAAAAAATAATGCAAAAAAAAAAAAAAAAAAAAAGAAAATAAAAGCAACGCTCAACTGCGGAAAAGAACTTTCGCAACCAACAAAAATAACGAAATGATAGCGCAGGGAAAGAAGTTCCACTAAAATGTTCAGTGACGAACTCCTCGTATGTCGACATATCCGAAAACCAGACGGCCGAGATACACTGAAGTGCCAAAACTCATGGGAGCGTCGTATGCAAAGTTTCAAGTTTCGCTTGCAAAAGGTGTATAAACAGGCAGAGCGGTGTCAGTGCTGTCAGTTCGGCTATTAGCAGTCATCTAAAACGTGTTGTCACGTGATTATGGCTATACGACGAGAATTATCCGAGTTTGAACGCTGCATGATAGTTGGAGCTAGACTCATGGGACATTCCATTTATGAAGTGGTGCGGGCATTCAAGATTCCTTGATCCTCATTGTCAAGGGTGTACAGAGAGTACCTCATTTCAGGCATGATCTCCCACCATGGACACCGAAGTGGCCGACCACGACAGCTAAATGCTCATAACCAGTGACACAAGAGCAGAATGGTCCTTTTCGTAACAGACACACGTCATTACGTCAGTTAACGAGGCCCACGAGATAACAAGACCTGGAAGCGAAAAAGTCACCTGACCAACTGGGTGCTAGCAACAATCCAACCTTCATTGTTTCCAACAAAAGGAAAAACACTGATTGTTAACATCCAAGATGGAGGCAATGAAGGTTGGATTGTTGCTAGCACGCAGTTGATCGGGTGATTTTTTCGCTTCCAGGCCTTGATATCTCGTTAGCCTCGGTCAATTAACAACTAAATTCAAAAAGGGGCATACAAGAAAAGTATTGACACGGCATTGACTCTAAAGTTCTCTCACTGTAAGGTGAATTGGAAGAGTTCACTTTATTGCGTTGAATAGGTAGGGACGTCATGCACGATCCGTGAGCTGCTTTTTTTTACTCAAGCCTGCGCGCGCGCGCTCCAAACCGCTCGTTGCAGCGTATAGTTGAAGTGCCAGGATTTAAGAAAATTAGAGTATTTTAAAATTTTTTTAGAAGCTTGCCCTTTAAAACAAATGCTATCCTTTATCAAAGAAGAATAATGTACGTATATATGAGAGCTAGAATGCAGGGGGAATTTGCATCCTTTGTAATTTTTCCTGCCCTTTGTAGGATTCTGGAAATAAAGAAATCCCAAGTGCACAATAAAGTTGAAATAAAAAGCAATCATTATCATTTCATTTTTTTAATATTCATTTATTACATTAATTTCCTTTTTCGTTTATTGAAATTGAAACAAAACTTTTTGTATTGTCACAAAAGTCATGGAAATGGAACAATGTCATCTTCATCTGAATTATCAGAGTCATGGGAGTCACTGTCACTCTCCTGACCCACTTTAATTATAAGTGATTCGCATCGATTTTCAAGAAATTTATCTATCATTCCATCTCGTCTCCAGTAATCTTCACCAACCTTCTCGGTGTGTTCAACGCATTTTTTCCAATCCTGAGGAGAAATTTGGTTTAGAGCATCTTTCCACAATTTTAAAATGTTATATTTTTTAAGTGAAGTATTCTTTCTGGCTACATAATTCTTTGCATTTGCCCAAACCAACTCGATAAGGTTCAGATCACAATGACAGGGAGGCAAACGTAACACTGTGTGACCACATTCTTCTGCCAGTTTGTCAACTTCAAATGTTTTTGGCGAATGGTGTTTTTTATAAGTTGTAGCAATTGCGCCTTAATCATCTGTTGATCAAATGCAACGCCATGTCTACTAAGCCATTTCTGAATATCAGCTTTTCTAGTGTTCCTTGGGGGAGCCTTGTCAATTTCATTGCAGTGATATGATGCATTATCCATCACTATGAGGGTAGGTCTTGCTAAATTGGGTAGAAGCTGAGACTTAAACCATTTCATAAAATTTTCCCTGTTCATATCATCATGATAGTCTCCAGATTTTGCTTTGGAATTCTAAGGCTGCATTTGAAACAAAACCATCTTTGGAACCTGCATGACAGATCACAAAACGAATCCCTTTAGACACTGGAACTTGCAAACAGGTCACTTTTGGAGACGTGATGTCCACCCACATTTTCTTCTGGCAATGAGTTGTGTACAGATAAGTTTCATCTAAATAAACAACTTGTCGTGGCGCTGAGTTTCTTGCATTTTCCTTCAGCTTCATTAAAAAATCTCTTCTTGCGGCGACAATGTGACTTTTCTCTAACATGAATTTTCTGCCAGCGACCTTTTTCCATCTAAACCCCATATCTTTTAAAATTTTCGCCATTGTTGCATTTTGACCACTATAACAAATTTTTTCACGTGCTGCTTTCACAATAGATGATTCAGTAGGAATGTATTTTTGGTTTCGTAACATTCAAGAACTAACTGCATTTGTCAAAATCATCCAAATCGGAAAATTGGCTTTCACGCTTTCTTTTCTTGTTGGGAGTCTCAAACTTTCCTTTCACTTCAAACTCCTTCTCCATTCTGCAAACCACAGATCTTCCAACTCCGGCAATTGCAGCTGCTTAGTCATATGGATTCCAATTAAATCCTTCCTTACTCTTCATGTCTTTCATATTTTCCAAGACAATATGGACAATTTCTCTAGCTTGAGAAACAAGTGGTTTCCCACGTCGCAGATTTGAAGTGTCATTCTTATTCATGATAACGACTGTATGTGTATTGGAAAACTCAAATCTCTAGGAAACTTTCAAATTTCTAAGGCTGCAACGGCATGAGTGAAAAAAAAAGCAAGCTCGCAGGGTGTAATGTATGCTATCTCTATGACGTCCCTACCTATTGAACACGACAAAGTAAACTCTTCCATTTCTAGAGTTACCGACTGTTTTTTTTATAAAGTATGCTATCTCTATGACGTCCTGACTTATTGAACGCGATAAAGTGAACTCTTCCATTTCATCTTACAGTGAGAGAACTCTACCAGCCGGCATCGAAATTTGGCACTGATGGGATATGACAACAGAAGATCGACAAGAGTCGGCACGCCATCGGAGGCTGCGGGGCCTCGCCTGGGCTCGCGGACATATTCTGGAAACATATAGCTTGGTCAGATGAGTCACAATTCAATTTGGTGCAAGCTCATGGTAAAATTCGTATGTAGCGCAGACTCTATGAAGACATGAACACAAGTTGTCAGGAAAGCACTGTGCAAATTGGTGGTGGCTCTATCATAGTGTAGGGCGTGTTTACATGGTAGGGTTTGGGTCCTCTGATCAAACTGAACCAACCATAGACTGGAAAAGGTTATGTTCGTCTGCTTGGTGACCATTTGCAGCTCTTCATGGCCTTCATGTACCCTAACAAGATGGGATGTTTCAGGAGGACAATGTATCATGTCACCGGGCCAACTTTACTCGCGATTGGTTTGAGGAGCATTCTGAACAATTCCAACGAATGAATTGTGTACCTATATCGCCAGACATCAACCTCCATCGAACATAGTTGAGATATTATCGAACGATCCATTCGTGCACAAGAGGCTGCAGCTGTAACACTCACGCAATTATGGGCGGCTAACGAAACTGCTTGGTAGAGTCAATATCTCTTTAGAAGACTTTTACAGGCTGGTAAAGTCAATGCTGCGTCGAGTTGCTGCATTTTAACCCAATACGTGTTAAAACTTAAAACTTAGAAAATTTTTTTTAACTCGCCTATTAGATATTTATTTAATGTTATTATATATTCCCCCCCCCCCAAAAAAAATTTCTGTATACTTAATGGTCTGTTGATATTATGTCTTGCCAAATGTGTGTTTAATATATTATTTTAATAATTATTTGCAGGTCAATGTTCGTTAGTCTTTGATATTTATTATTAAATGATAATTGTAAACTTTGCCCCCTTCTGTAGATTGTTTTTTTCTTCATCCAGATTTGTGATGACCTCGATGTACACGCGCCCTTTAAAAATTCAACAAATCAATCGACTAATCAAAATTTTTAATATACTTATTATTATGGCTGACGTTAAAAAAGTTAACAGCAAGCAAACTGACTACTCCGCGGTTATAGGTAAATGTAATTATAAAGGATAATAAATACCTTTATTAAATGTGTTCGGAAAATGTAGGATAATAAATACCTTGCGTGATCTTTTGCATGATGACAAACTTAAAGTTCCTTATGCAAAATGTTGAAAACTCAAGTTTTAAGGGTCTAAACATCACGCGAAGTTTTCTAAAAGTTAGTGGAAAACGTCATTTAATCTCAACAAATTGCCACCGTTTTCTCGTGGCATAGCGCAGTTCATTATGTGAAGTGTTGGTACAGAAAGTTCATAAATTACGTAACGATGTCATTTTTTTAGATACTAAATTTTGAATTTTAGACATTTTCGATAAGGAACTTTTTGCTTGGATTGATGTATGGAATCACACTATGTAATTATTATCCTACATTTTCCGAACACCCTGTGTAGGACACATAGTTTACATTTTTTAAGCGCATGATCAGCAAGCAAATTAATTAAAAAATCGTAAATTTGCTATTAACTTAGAAAAATTAAAATTGCCCCATTCCGCGGTTTCTAGTATTAAACGTAAATATGACTGGAATTGTCATATAAATGAATTTTGTGAGGGGCACGGAGAACAGAATATGACACGGCTTTAATTCGGCTTAATTTTTAATTTTTTGCTAGAGGATGCGTTTGGAATAGATACCCGAATAAGAGTTTTAGTAGAGAAATGTGGTTTCGTTGGACCTTTGGTGGAAAGTGGCCAAACGAAAAGCCGGAGAATCACATTTGTGATTTCTAGAAACAATGTATCATCTTTGCTGGTTTAAAAGAAAAAAAAAGCTTCTTGTTAAAAAACTCAAAAGTATTGGTTTGTCAAACCTTCATTTTTAAATTACTTAAATAACTTATTCGTATTTTTTCGTCATAAAATTATAATAAATAATATTGCAGTACAAAACCTGATTCGTTTTTCGTAATTTAAAAATACTGTTCCTTATTAAGAAATAAATGTAAAAATGATGAGCGCCATCATCCTGCCCCTTTCGAAAACTCCGTTCATTTAAAAATATTTAAAGTGTATTTAAAATTAAAACTAATAAGAAGTAGACTTAGTAGATGAAGGATAGAGATTCGCGCACAAGTAACACTTATTTGATAAATGCTGGGCTACAAGCGTTTTCCCTTATGTGAACGCACTTACGCCGCTCTTCCTTTTACGTTCGCACTGTTTGAGACATTATTTCACATACTTATTTCTTAAGAAGGACCATCACATGTATCAAATCTCCAAATGAATTCAGAGATAGGAAACTCAGGCGCAGATGTTTATTCTCTACAATAGAAAGGTAATAAATTTAACACTCAATAATTTGTTTTTACATTATTTTTATCGTTTATAGAATTCTTTTAAGCGTTACTCTAAACACGATACAAATTGATCAGTCGATTGAATGTGAGAATGGAATTTTTCCTATAAAATAATCCACATGAAAACTGAGTACTGTAACCCGTAGAGACAGACAGACAGATAGAAGCACATAGAGAGGGCTGCCTAGTATGCCTAAATAGAGAATAATTTAGCATAATAGAAACATCTGTTGAGTAGTGAATTTGTAATCATAGGATAAACAAGTATAATGGGAATACATGTATTTTTAACATTATTTTATCAGATATTATTTATTCTTAAATGCTAAAAAGCCGCTGAAAAATATCTCGCGTAAGTTCTAATTACAAAGCCAAGCTTTGTTATATCCTACAGTCTTTATAGATTTATATTAACAGCTTTTAATTAATGTAAACTGAAATTTTTTTGAAACATATATGACATTTATCCCGAGAACTTAGATTTACTTAAATTAACTATTTTATAGTTCTTACCATAGCGGCGTAGATGACACTAAGAGAGGCAGTGCCGAGACCTTCGTCGGTGTTTAACGAACTCTGAATATTGGAGAGGGCGTTAAAGGAAAGGAAAAGGAAGAAGAAGCCGACGCTGAGAATTATGAGATTCTTCCATATACATCGTCTCTTCTTCGCACTGGAAGATTTTTCCTGAGTATTTCCTTCTTCTGGAATGCTAAAAGGAATAACTGAATTTGGTGTAATGATTGACGGAGAAGAAGAGTGCACATGATTCGTCAGATCGCCTTCAAAGGCGGCATTCACAACACCACCACCGTTCTTCTGAACTCGCTTATTGCGTTTCCTGTTAAATGCCGTTTTCGTCGCCCTTATGGAATTCTGTCTCTGAAAATAAAAAAAAACAACATGGTTTCCAATATCTTAAAAGTTTCCAAATTCATTACCCTCAAATGACGTATTAATACGTCAATTAACTTCATAAAGCTGTCTGCGATTCTGTTCTCAAGGTGTTAATGATTGAAGAAATGTTGATAGAGAAAATGAGAAGAAGAGAGGAAACGAAGAAACTTAATTAACTCATAAAAAATTATTAAACTCATAAGGATGATTTCACGAAGAACAATTATATCTTTAAATAAGATTTTAAAATAATTAATGCAATCAATTTTCTCAGATGCGAATAAATTACTTCATACAGAAAATTTGCCATTCACTTTTTGATAGACTATTTAATTGGTAATAAATCACAACATGAAAAAAAAATATTAAAAATTTAAGTGCCTTCTCCACACATCTAAATGCAAATAAAAAGAAAGAAAAAAAAAAGGAAAAAAAAAACACGTCTGTAAGGAAATACTGTTTAACTTAAAACATTGCAAAGTGAATGTGTAAAATGAATATGTTTTCAGAATATTGACATACTGCAAAAGGAAACAAACTACAGATTAAAATAAAAAGCGAAGAAAAATACGTTGAATAAATAATATGATTCGACATGGTTAATAGTTAACTAATCATTAAGTGAACTTTGTTTTATTATACAGGGTGTCCAAAAAAGTCTGACAACATGGCAAATATCTCAAAGCTGCCAGGTAAGTGAGATCTGATGAGTGTGGTTTATAGGTAATAGGGGGGGGGGGGAATTCATTGCCGTACTCAAATTTGACCTTGACCCTCATATTTAAGGTCATTCATTTGCTAACTCAAAAGATAGAAAAAAATTTCCAATTGCTACCCTGTAGAGCAATACCACATTAGTCTAAAAACAATTTTTAATCACACACTTCCCCTTGAATATTTTGAGAAAATGGGCGAGAAAGGGTCGCTCAAGGTCAGGTTGAGCAGGGCAGGTTGGCTCAGGTTTCTAACACATTTGAATTGCGCTGAAACACACTCTTGAGTGATTCTTTCTCGCCCATTTTCTCAAAATCTTTCAAGGGGAAGGGTGTGATTAAAAATTGATTTTAGACTAATGTGGTGTTGCTCTACAGGGTAGCAATTGGAAATTTTTCTCTATCTTTAACAGTTTTCGAGTTAGCAAATGGATGACCTTAAATTTGTGGATCAAGGTCATATTTGAGTGCAGCAATGAATTCCCCATCCCCCTATTACACTCATTAGATCTCGCCTACCTGGCAGCTTTGAGATATCTGCCATGTTGCCAGACTTTTTGGACACCCTGTATTATCTCTTATGCCATTGGATTTTATTAGTAGAGCACAATAATTTTATCCTGTAAGAGAAAAATAAATATGAATTCTATGAATAATTTTTTTGTTAAACGAGAATCTTTAACTGATTACTCATAATTTTAATACATTAGATACGCGTAGTAATCTTAAGATATTGCCAGCATTCAATTAATTGCTTGACCTTCCTTTCTTAAGAAAGCATTATATTACTTATAAATATAGGAATTTTTTTTTCATGGTAACATAAAAATAACTATTTAAAAAAGAAGTAGTTTTAAATATTTTTTACTTTCGTTGAACATTTGAAAAATTCATGGCCAGTCATAAATAATAATCACACTTTATTATTTAATGTTTCAGGTTTAGGTCAATTTTAATAATAAAAACATTGAATGGATATAAATTATAAAAACATTACTTTGGATAATCATAGATCTATCCTAATATTAATTTTTTATTCGCCAGAATAATTTTTTTTCATGAATAATTAATAGCTATCAGAAATTTTTATCCAAAAATATTAAATTGCCTTAGAAATGAACTACTAAGTGATGTAACGCTTCACAAGTTAAACGTGATACGAATTTGAAATCATTCAAGTAGATTGAATTGGAAGCCGTTTCAGCTAGCTTACGATCCTGCGCTGGCTCAGCATAAATTAATTAAAAATTATATTGAATATCAAATCAAAGCTTAATTTTTATAAGATAAAAAAATTTAAAATCTTACTTCCATAGTCTATTAGTCGAATCTTACGGTCAAACTGAACTACATGTTGAGGAGAGAAAGAAAAGTAGAAATTAGTATTATTCTGGAGTCATTAACATAATTGTTGAGCAAAACATTTATTTTAACAAATTTTTTAAATATTAAAAGTGGAAAGTAAGCAAGTAAACAAAAGATCATTTCTGTTTTTTTATTTTTTCCCTTGCCTCGCTTGTATGTAATGACTGTGACGATTTTCCTCTCCAACGATCAGTGAAATTGGAAAGGAACGAGAGCATTTCGTTCGTATAGTGGTTGAATACTTTAATAAAAATATTGAACGAATTGCCTACATAAGATATGTCTTTATCCGTAAAAAAATAAAACGCTATCTTTTTCTTCTTTTTTTATGATTTAGTGTCTTTACTGCAGTGCATTTAATATTTAATCTTTAGACTGCTGGAGGACCGTTTACAATCTATAGTGTTTGATTGCATTATTAATCTTACTTTCTGAATTTTAGTTAATTCGACAAGCAATAATTTACCCTTATGTGATGGCAGTGGAACAAGAATCCCGGCAGGCCAGGTGGCCGAGAGGGCTAGGGCGTAGGCTTTCTAGTTTTCGAATCCGCCTGGTTATGGGTTCAAATCCCGCCGTGGGCGTGGATATTTGTGTTTGTCCCAGGCTGCGTACAGATATAACTTGTGTAAAAGGCGCAAAATGACCTTAGTAGTCGACGCCATAAACCAACCAACCAACAAGAATCCCGTAGGTAATTCCCAATCTTCCCGGACATGACCTCCAAACAAGCAATACTCAACTGTTTATTATACCTTATATTTTTGGCAATTTCTATCATTAAACTTACATTTACATGTCATATTTTTAATAAAATTATTTTAATATCTATACTCCTCCCCTCGCTGTCACTCATTCATCGACGAGCACCTCATTTATCCCTGCCAATGGCTGCTTCAGCAGAGAATGGATTTATTTTGCGATGTTAATCATTTTTATTTTGCAAGAAAACCAACTTCCCCTCTCTGTATAGACATTGTTACTTATTAAAAAATATTCTCGTCAAGTATTGTTTACATGGGCCCCTCTGTTGGTAATACCATAGTAACAGAAGAGAAAAGTACTCCAGCTCCTGAGTTTGCAGTGCTCACATGTATGAGGGCGTTTCAATCAAAATAGATCTTTAATCTGGTTGAATATGCATGATTTTTGGCTATTTCAGAGGATATGGATAAGAAAAATTTTCATCAAAAATTTTTTATCCGACCTCATTTGAAATTAATTTGCCTATTATTGTGATAAAGGTGTTAATAAACCTTCCAAGGAAAACTCTTTACTAACAAGTTAAAAACTTTTAGGAGTACATTTAACCTTAATCCATAACGCTTTTTAGAAGAATTTAGTAAATTGAATATAGAACTTATATTAAGTCATAAAATTTGTTTATATACATTCACTCACCAAAAGTCATGGCACACCCCTCCAATCAGGTTCCCTGTCCGCAATGAGACAGATCTCGCTGCTTCCATTCTCGGAATGCAGGTGCACAGGACTCCTTGATATCACACAATCATTGTAAGCAAAACTTGCTGCATTTGAACGGGGGATGATTGTTGGTGTCAGACGGATGGGTGCCTCAATATCGGATGTAGCCAACACCCTGCAATTTTCCCGCACAACCGTTGCAGGGGTCTGTCGAGAGTACACCCAACGAGGGCCACCCATGTCAGACAGCGGGAGGGCCACCCACGCCTCATTGATATAGAGGAAGAATGAAGAGTGAAGGGAATATAATGGTGGATATTGTTTGGGGAAGTAGCAATGGGGATAAAGGGAGAATGAGGCCAAGAGGTAAGTAAAAGGTTGTTAAGAGCTTTATAAATAAGCATTGCCAGGTGAAAAGTGTGAAGTTGATGATGGGAGTAATACCAACATAATTAAACAAGAAATTAATCCTCCCGAGGAAGGTATAGGAAAGTAGCGGAAGCGCTGAGGCCATCTTTTTTTACCCTTTTATCTGCAATTTTAACCCCCCCCCCATTTTTAATCGAAAAATTGATTTTCTCAAACATAGTATTTAGAAAATGAAAAAGAGCTCTATCTTCTTTCGTTTCTCATCATTTCCGATCGAATGATATATCGCATGCCATATGTTGCCATAGTTCTAATGACCAAGTGATTGCCACCCCCACAACTCCGACCCTATTGGGACAATTTGGCTCAAACTTTACAGTAATGTTGATCTTGCTTAGAGGAATCTGTATACCGAATTTCCCTCCTTTATATGCATAAATACGCGTAGACCTTTTGGTCCCCTCTGATTTCCGCCCCCGAAACTCCGACCCCAGTGGGCCAATCAAAACCAAATTAAATAGTGAAGGTGTACATGCTCATAGTAAGCTATATTCCGAATTTCAATCTTCTACCTCAAAAAATGCGGAAATTATAAAGGGGACGGACGGACCGACAGATGGACGGACAGACAGACGGACATTGTGAAAACAATAAGTAGCTCCATTCTTCCGCTACTTAATAAGTGAGACACAGAGGATGACTTTCGAAGTTTCAAAACAATTCGAAGAAACCATTTTTGGAGTCGGAAAAGACGTGATAGGTTAGATTTGGTGGAGGTCCCCAAAATTGTATACCATAGGTAAGCGTGGAGTGAATTAATGCGTAGTAAAGCAACAACAAGATATAGGAGGGAAGGTAATGGAGACAGGAAAATAAACCGAGACGCAAATTTAAGGTGGAGGCAAACGGTATTTATATGTGTGTCCCAAGATAGGTTGTGGGATATGTAAATTCCCAAATATTTAAAGGACTTAGAGGGAGTGATGTACTGAGAGTTGAATTTAAGCGAGAAGGTATTGGTGTCAAATTTTTTATGTTGAGTAAAAATTGTATAAGCAGTTTTATCAAGGTTCAGTTGCAAGTGGTTGGTACTGTTCCAAAGGAAAAATTATCATCATATCATAATTAGAATTTTATTATCATAATTGCTGAAGATTACAATTGCGTTTCCAGAAGCCATTTTTGGCATAAATTGGAAAGTCGAGTTTACATATAATATTTAAAAATGAAAATACAAAAAAATGAAAAATCGTAAAACATTTTTTCACAGAATAAAATAAAACTTATTTCGATTATACCAAAAGTAAAAATAGGCAAAGGTTCACTTCTCTGCTTCAAAACAAATTTTTTTTTCAGTCTATATACTTTATATGTAACCTTTCCAAATCAATATACAGGATGATTATAATTAAAGTTACGATTTCAAAAGTCGATAATTTGAAAACTACTCGTCAGAATGACCTGATGTTTTAGCAGAACAATCGTGAGGCAATGGAATTTGTTTGGCGAAGGAAAAAAAATAGTTCCGAACCGAGGTTCTGGTCCTTTCAAGACAGCCTGCTCAGTGCGCTCTCCATGTTAGGGAAGCCTCATTGACACAGGTGGAGAAATTCAAGTATCTCGGGATTGCATTCACGAGTGATGGACGGCAGGAGAAAGAATTGGATGCTCGGATCGGTGCAGCAAGCTGTGTCAGACGTGAACTGTGGCGATCCGTAGTAACGAAACGCGAGCTGGATAACAAAGCCAGGCTCTTCGTCTTCAAATCTATCTTTGTCCCCATTCTCACCTATGGTCAAGAGGCTTGGGTAATGACCGAAAAAGTGCGATCGCGGGTACAAGCGGCCGAAATGAGATTTCTGAGAGGTGTGGCAGGTATTACCCTACTAGATAGAGTGTACAGCAGCACAATAAGGGAATCTTTAGGTGTTGAGCCGCTACTTCTCCGCATTGAGAGACCTCAGTTGCGCTGGTATGGCCACGTGATACGGATACCGCAAACTAGTCTTCCTAGGCAGTTGTTATTTTCCAAGCCGGTGGGTAAGAGACCAAGGGGTCGGCCTAGAACCAGGTGGCTAGACTACATGGAGAATCTGGGTTCGAGTCGCTTGGATATTACCAGGGAGGACATGCGCCTGATGGCGGAAGATCGCGATTGCTGGAAATCCTCCATAGGGCTGCTGCCCCCGCGACCCTAACGGATAAGCGGGTTTGAAAAGTAAGTAAGTAAGTAAGTTAAAATATTCATGATTTCTAACGTTATACGGCAAACGATTTTTTATTAACAATTTTTTTGAAAAAAATATTTTGTATTATACGAGTAAATATATAATCAAGTAGATCGTCTATTTTTAAAATTTTTAGTTGTTTAAGTTGTTGATTGTAGTTTAATTTGTTTAGTTCTGAATCTAATGTTATAGATTTTATTATTGTTTTTTGAAGTGACTGAATTTTTTTCAATGCCGTAGAAAATTTTGTAGAATGTAATTCCATATCTTATTTTGGATACAAACAGTGCACTATATATCAATTTTCTAATTTTGGATGGGACAATATTATCTAATGTAATACATTAAATATATTCTTTTATGTAATTTAGATTTTAATTCTTCTACGAGGCGCATCCAGAAAGTAAGTGGTTGCGTGATCGCCTCTGATGCCCGAGGACGTGGGTTCGATCCCGGCCGAGGACGACGAGGATTTTTTCAGGGGGAAAATCCTGAGATCACGCACTTCCTTCGGAAAGGAAGTAAAACCGTTGGTCCCGTGTAGTCGTTTGCCGGCTGCACGTTAAAGAACCCTTGCGAGGCAAAAATTTGCGGCCCCTATAACGCCGTCCTGAAATGGCCATAGCAGTTGAAAAGGACGTTAATATCAAATAAACCAAACCAAACCGCCCACTGCGCTCTTCATCATGGACACTTTGACGACCTTCGGAAAACTGCCTACACCAGCGACGCACCATCTGCTTACTCATGATGTTCGGCCCATAGACCTGACAGAGCTGACGATGAATTTCAATTGGCGCAATGCTTTGTGCATTCAAGAACTTTATCACCGACCGAACCTCGCAGGCGGCGGGAGAAGAAATAAGAGCTTCCATTTCGGACCATTGCTACCACGCTACTGGCATGAGGCGGGACCTGTCCGGCTGGCATATGATTGATACATTATAGATCTGTTACGCATGCGCACTTGACACGGCTAATTACGTTTACTTTAAAGGGGAAAACATTGGGAAACTTACTTTCTGGATGCGCCTCGTATATGTTTTTGCCAATTTTATTTATTATCAAAAATTAAGCCTAAATATTTCTTATATTGCACCTCTTGCAGCTTTTGACATTTACATTTAACGTTATTTGATATAATTGTTTCTATTTTGTTGTGACAATTTTCTTTATGAAAGTATATTTGTTTATCTACGAAATTATCATATATTTTATTTTTTACTTTATACAGGGTGTAAATTTTAAGTTGACAAAGCAGAATAACTCGAAAAATAAGCTTCACACGAAAAAATGCGTAGAATCCAAAGTTGATTATTTT
>JAHWFO010030346.1:514482-546325 GCA_023313115.1 Rhysida immarginata | reverse complement strand
CAATTATGCGTCCTCTTTCAAAGTCTGTCAGCTGTTGATATGGTACCTTCGTCGTCGTCGAGGCATGGTGTTCTTTCAAGCAATTATTCTGAAAATCTAATCATTTATACTCTGACCCATTGTATGCAAATATTGCAAATTGCATGTGGATTCGACCATTCCATCAGGGTGTTGCGATTTTTATAAACAGTAGTATAGTAGGGTAACATCTGCCACACCTCTCAGAAACCTCATTTCGGCCGCTTGTACCCGCGATCTCACTCTTTCGGTCATTGCCTAAGACTCATGACCATAGGTGAGAATGGGGACAAAGATAGACTTTAAAACGGAGAGCTTGGCTTTTGTTTCCTAGCTCGAGTTTCGTTACCACGGATCGCCATAGTTCACGTCTGACACAGCTTGCTGCACCGAAACGAGCATCCAATCCTTTATCCTGCCGCCCATCACTCGTGAATTCAATCCCGAGATATTTGAACTTCTCCACCTGTCTCAATGGAGCTCCCCTAACATGGAGAGCGCACTGAGCAGGCTGTCTTGAAAGGACCAGATCCTCAGTTTTAGCCACACGTATCCTCATCCCAGCCTCTTCAAATTTGGCTGCAAACCGGTCTAGCGCATGCTGAAAGTTAGTGCGAGAAGACTCAAGGAGGACAAGGTCGCCCAAGAGCAACAAAGAGCAACCTCTCAAAGAGCAACCTCTCCACCAAGCAGTCGCCCACACAAACCCGCTCATCGCCTCGGCTGACGCTGTCTATCCAGTTCATAACAAGAGGGGCGACATTACACACACTTGGAGGAGTCCAACACCCACGGTGAACGGTCTTGACTTAATGGCATTTATCCGGACACACACCTCAGAGCTTTCGTACAGAGACATGATAGCAACCAGTAATTGCCCATCCACTCCTTACTCTAGTAACACTTGCCATAGTAACTCGAGGAACTCTATCATATTCTTTTTCGAGGTCTACAAAGCAAGCGTAGACATCTTTTGCATACTCCCAGGATTTCTCAAAGATCTGCCTTAGAGCAAAGATGTGATCCGTCGTGCTTCGGCCAGATCGGAAACCACACTGCTCCCCCGACAGTTTGGAGTTGACTATTTCCCGACTTCGCTTAGCCAGACACTTAGCGTACACTTTCCCAGGAATGCTGAGCAAAGTGATGCCTTGAGAGTTGTTACAATCTCTCTGATCTCTCTTTTTGAGGATATCAGATCACAATTACTGTTTGTCATTGCTTAGGGGCCTGGCCAGATATCCAAGCAGCCTGACACACTCGAGTCAGCCACAGGATACCATCCTGATTTAAGCCCTTTAACATCTCGGACCGGATTTCATCATCACCTGCAGCTTTGCCAGTCTTCAGGGACTTAATTGCCCATCTGACTTCTGCTTCGGTGATATTACCATGACTATTCTACGCTCCAAGGTGCACCTCATATACCTCAGTTGTTGCTGTCACTGGATTAAGAAGAGATGCAAGGTATTCCTGAACATCATGGCATCAATGTCGTAACGATAGAGAGACGGAATCCCGACATGAAGGTAGAACAGTAACGAATTAATAAAGTTCATCAAACTATTAAAACACCAGACATAACATTAACATTCTAACTAAGTTCATCAAAACAATTCATCACTTACGAGGAACCGAAAAGGCATCTCACTTATCTCGCGCGCATTCCCTATCTCGCAAGCGGGCCCGCGCAACAAAGGGGTTTGCGCTATAAATTGTTGTCTTAGCAGGTAGGACAATGTCCGTGGGGTTGGATGAGGGGCGAGCTGTGATCCATAGCAATGGGATGTATGTCCGACCCTCTTCGCACTAGGAAACTCGATCAGCGGTGATTCTTGGCTCGGCCGACTGTCGAACAGCTAGTTGCTCCGACGGAGATGAAAGGGCATCAAATATGGATATGGCAGGTTGGCAGTAATGATCACTTCTTGACTTGAGAGATAAAACAGGTATCCCGGTAGAATATACAATGAGATAAATCAACTAAGTTGCTATGCATAAGCACTTGCCTGGACTCTTGAGGTCAGAATTCTTGCGGTACTCTTTGAATGCTTGAGGCGAGGTAAACTTCGATGGGGCTAGAGGCATCAGAAGTTTCGTCGAAGACTTGATCCCGCTCGTTTGCGCTCCGGTCGTCCGGGGATCCTCACTTCATCGTTCTCCTCACTTCATCCCACCTGCCAGTCCTCTTCACTTCATCGTTCTCCGTTTTTTATTTTTGCGTTGCCCGGCCTACTTTTGCTACTTATTTTGCGTAGCCAATGGTAGACAGGGCGAACTACTTAAGGAACGGGGACGATCGGGCTGATGACGATCTCTGGTTATTTCCTGAGCTTCCACGTGCTTGGCATCAGCTCGATCGTGCGATCGTATCGTCGAACGCCGTGATAATGTCTACCTCCAGTTTCTCCCCGAACTTCTCCCAGGCCTTGGCTTTAGCTGTTGATACTGTCCTTGCTGCTGTCTTTCTCGCCTCAATGTATTGCACTCGACTCGAAGGTAACTTATTTGCAAGCCATAGCAAATAGGCCTCCTTCTTTGCTTTGACAGCTTCTTGGACTTCACTGTTCCGCCATGAAGCCCTTTTCTCACCGCCCTGCGCCACACTCAGCCACTTACGACCACAGCACAATGCAGCCGAAGTAATCACAGCAATTTTAAACAACTACCACTTCTCTTCAACAATAACACGATCACTGGTTAGTTCTTTGAAACTTGAAGATATGTTATCAGCAAAGGTCTTCTTCACAGCTCTATCCTCCAATGCCTTCCATTTGATGCGCCAAGTCTGTCTGGATCTTTTTTTTATTTATAGTATTTCGCTTGGTTGGTATGGATTCAGAGAACCGCAAAGTGCAGACAACAAGGTGGTGATCAGTTAATAGTTCTGCCCCTCTCCTCACACGAGTATCCAATACTGATCGGAATAAGTCAGCTGATACGATTACATAATCAATCAGTGACTTCTGGTTCATTGCAACCCTTACCAGGTATACTTATGGACATGATCCAACAAGCACCTCCCATTCGCATTTAAATCCGGGTCAGCATTTCTCCCAATCACGCCTTTCCACGTTTTGTCATCAGCCCTTACGTATGCATCTGCACTCCCTCTCCTGCTAAAAGCAGCATCAGCTTCATCTAGAAAGAGTGGGTACTCTGTGCCTGCATTCGGAGCATATGCAACGAATAGAGAGAGAGACCGTTTCCCTATCTGAAGCTCAGGAGACACAGTCTTCCACCTAAGGGGGTCTAATCTGCAACATAATCTGCCAGCCGGGGACTTGTGAGTATCCCCACTCCCACCTGGTCAGTCATGTTAGAGTCGACACATGAGTAGAAGAGCTTCCACCCTCCTTCTAAGTCCACAGTTCCAGAACCCGGACGTTTCGTAGAGGTACTACCTATGATATCCAGTCGATATCGTTTGGGATCCTCCACTAACTCTGATTCTTTTCCTGTCATGGAGAATGCGTTCCAAGTGCCGATTGACAGCACCCGATCCCGTTGTCGCTTTATCCGTTTCTCCTCCTGGGTAAGGCATGCGTTGCCCCCGACCGTTTCTCCATAGCGAGTGCACTGGCGTTTCTCTGAGATAACAGCCGGGAGACTGTCGACTATTTTTAGAACGGGAGTCTCTGCCTTACTCCCGAACGCGAGTGATTATAATCTGCGCCACACACGATGCAGTATGAATTCTCTCATTCGTCGACATCATGACATATATGTTTGTTTGGATGCTCTTCGTCTCACTTCTCAACCATGACCTTTCTGGTAAGGGGGATCCTAAAGTAGCAGTGCTACAGCCAGCATAGCTCACAGAATCCCTGAAGCACCTAAAGCCCTGACCCACGATAAGGGGGCATCCATTCATGGGTATGGATGTTATACCCCTACATGTTCGGCTATTAATGGAGCATAGTACGAACTTATCGGGAATACTGTCGCTTAACGATATTCTATTTATTGACGAATGCCTTTGCTATCAAGTGATTACACCCTATCTCATGTTTAGTTGAGAGTGACATCACGAGTGAAGTGGTTACAGTTCGTCCGCATAAAGAAATAGTTTGAATAAATTTCTGTATAAAAACTTCAAAATTTCTGCCTGCAATCATATTTCATATTTTTCTCCTCGATATAATAAAAAAATAGGGCGGATAGAAAAATCATTTGACGAAAGTAAAAATATATATATAACGGTGGAAGGATACGGGCAAATTTAGAGCGTACTATTGGTAGAAATACGAATAACAATGCCCTAACTATGATGATGTAACAATGTATTACGTTTCATTGCGGAGGCCTTTTCTCTCGGTGGTTACGAGAGAGCGTTGACGAACAATGATATGGATCGTGACGGCGATATTTGGAGTCGCAAAAATTTTTTATTAAGAATGGAATAAGAAGGAAGTAGTGTTAGGCCGAGCGGGTTGGATTGAACTGACATGGAAGGACAAAGTAACACTTAGAAACTCCATGGCGAGAACGACAACCGTATGTTTTGGAAATTATTAACGCCGAGACCTTAGAGGGAACGTTCGCAAACGACAAATTATTGGCTTTGTTGCGTTCCGCACGAAAGATTGGTTGGTTTATTAGAAATTTTGGCGTCGACTACTAAGGTCATTTTGCGCCTTTTAGAAAAGTTATATCTGTACGCAGCCCAGGACAAACAGAAACATCCATGCCTACGGCGGGATTCGAACCCACGACCAGGCGGACTCGAGAACTAGAAAGCCTACGCCCTAGCCCTCTCGGCCACTTGGCCGGCCCCCGGACGAAAAGAAGGGTTTGCGTACCAAGTAAACCCTCGTTCGAAAGCTGTTCAAAAATGTGTGAAATGCACATGTATATGTAGAGTTCTCACACTGTAAGGTGAAATGAAAGAGTTCCATTTATCGGGCTCAATAGGTAGGAAAAAGGTAGGGAAAATCTTTTTAAAATGCTCTGATTTTCTTAAATCCGGGTACTTCAACACTAGGCTGCAACGAGTGGTTGCGGGCAGGCTTGAGTGAAAAGAAAGCAGCTCACATATCGTATATTTTAAAATTGTAACATATGCCCTTCTTCCGTACACCCATTCAATTATAGTAACCGCATGCGTTGTAAACATATAATTTTTTCTTTTTCCTTTATGACCCTGACCGGGGCACAGGTGGTATTTGAATAAAAGAAAACCCTTTGTCGACCTCCGCCCGATCTGTGATTCGACTAAAGGAGAGGCTATCCAGGACTGGTTGTTGCGTCTAGTTATTTTTTCCACTCCAAACACCAATCCTTGCTAGAAAGACCAGATACTCTATTGTATTAAGATTATTTTCCTCAGAGGAATAAGTTTTTATTATTTCCGAGTAGGCAATCGCTACCGCTGCAGTAAGGTTTTGCTACAAGTAACGAGACCGATACAGTATGTATGTGTATGTCTGACTGATGATCAACTTGTGATCGAAATGTACATCACTGCCAATAAATGCCAATTCTTTGTGGTCAAGTGGATTTTGTGTCTCTTGATTCTTCAAACTGTAAGTAACCACAGCCTCAGAGAAGTTCAAAACATTACGCACAATAACGACGCCAGTTCAAAGCAAATGTTCGAAGTGACGGCCACCAGTGGTGCGACATAGCTGACACCACCGACGTAAGGATTCTCGCACCCGGTGAATCATGTCTGGAGTGAATCTTGATTGGCACCAGCAGCAACAGCAATTCGTGCTACAAGATCATCCGCTGTTTGTTCTGCCCAACTGTAATGTTCCATTTCCCGCTGGTCATTATCAACGATCTCTGTGCAGTAACTGTAGCAATGCACGTGCAATACAGTGGAATCGTCCGCAGGAACGTGATAATTCAAGCAATAAACATAAAACGTGATAGCTCCTGAACAATGTACTTGAGACCCCACATTGTATTAAAAGAAAATGTTCATTCTGATCACCTCTGTCATTTGTTACAATTATACACACTTTTACAGAATCACCCTGTAGATTATGAGCCCTTGAGCAATCGTGCGTCGACAAAGTGATCGTCGCGTTCCTGAGCTCACGTCAACAATACTTAAAATATAAACAAAAAGTAACAGTTTATTCATTCTTGACGAATCGAATGTAACATGATATGCCATTATCTTGGTATTCTTTACGGTCATTGTTTTAGCACGTGAATTCGACTTGAAGGGTCCGCAAAAAATTCTGAAAAGTTGATACGGCCGAACTTAAGACCTTGATGGTCATTTTTCTGAAAACAGAATTTGAAAAAGTTAATCCGTTTTCAAGTTATCGTGCAAACGGCGGCCGGCCAGAAAAAAGTACAAAACAAGCGTGCATTCTTATAAGTAGCTTTTTGCTAAAGCTCCTAATAAACTATTCCTGTCACCGGATTTTTACTGTTTAAGTGACTAGACGAAGTAGGCCGAGTTAAGCAGCGTTGCTTTAAATGTCGTAGGCTACGGTCCGTGGCCCACATGGCACGTATATCGTTGTCTAAATCGGGAAGTTCCCACGATGTGATTCGTTGAAGATCGATCCCTAATTTGGCTACATGAATGAGAGCAATTGATAACAGTTGACTTAAAAAGAGAAAACAAATTCATTCATAAGTATTTACAATTAATTTTAAGCTTATGCTAACGCTAACGCTGGCGCTTAATCCTTTTGATTATAACAGGTGCCAAGGCACGGAGAGGATACGCATGTATTTTCATTGTTCAACAGCCCTATGAGGAGATTTATTCGATGACTATGTATTTCCCTGCAACTTAATAGTTTTCAGCATCTTATTGCTTCATTTTGCAATTAATGTTGGCTATTGCTATCTTCAGAATTTCCCCAGGTTGCTTCGTATCGTGGATCTCAACAATGATTTTGGACGAAAGAAATATTACTCCTACTCAAGAGTTACCCCGAGCAGTGGCACCCAGTTTTGGTGCTGTGATAGCTTCCAAACAACTTCGGTCCCAGGAGAAAATGCGGTATCTTAGTTAGCCATACAAAAATTCCCCTCCTATCCTTATTTCCATCCCATCTCCCTTCCTTCGAGGCTTACCGCGTAATTTTAAGACCTTCCCTCGAATATGTCGCACATACATCTATCAAGCGCTGAGTACAAGGTATTCTGAATTTCCAAAACTTATGTAGATGTTGAGAAACGTTACCCTGAATGCCTAGAAAATAATTAACCGAGGACCGACGACGTTTAATACCTTTCCTTGTAAACGCAAGCTATAGTACTTACGACTTTATTGTATTTACGATATTTGATTTACGGATAAGCTTCCAAAAAAAAGATTATACTATAGGTCGCATTGACTGAATTTCGAATGTATCTTCTTCTCATGAAAATTAAATTTAAATAGGTTTATTGGATTCTCCATTTTTTCTGTTGGTCAGCTCTTTATAACATATTTGTTAATTACCATTGTATATGAGATGAGATTTCAATGGTGATTATTCTTCTGTTATGACTGTGGCAACAGTGTACAAAATGCGATTCTTTTAATAAACAAGAGCTTTCACTAAAAGACAAGAGCCACGATTCAGACACATACGCACAAAAGGCTTTGTCGAGTACCTTATGAATACAGCGCCGAATTGGTACAGTGCTCTTCAATAGCATTTACATAACTTACAAAATAGAAGTCATAACTTAATGCGGTTACTTCAGATGAGATTCATAAGAGTCCGCCATAATCTCCTAAGAGAGAAGGAGACCTACCAACATGCAGCAGAAACATGGAAAACAGAATATTGGAAAGATTTAAAGACCCTCAAGATATAAATCCTACGTTAAGCTTGAAGAATGTAGTAAAAAGTCCAAATAAAGATAAGGATTCGAACCAGAGAAAGCGCCGAAACGATAAACCAGTTGAAGAAGCTTCATTGAATTAAGGAAATCCATGTCTAGTATCACGTGGAATAAACAGTGAAGAAAACTCCATCGGTATGCTCTGTGATGACCTACTCATCATCTGAACATGAAGTGGATATATTAGATAATGAAATTGTTGAAATCTACAACGGTAATAAAAGATATTACCAGTTATAAAGTTCTTATTTAGATTTAGATAAAAATTTAGCTTTAACTCTTTGTTTTTGATTACTCTTTTCGACTTCCTTTAATGTGCTTTTAATCCTTTTTTGTTTATAGTTATGGTTGTGTACGGTGAAATAATATTTTATAGTTTGCGTTAGTTTATTGGTCTGGCTTTGTTAAATGTACACTACTGTTTATAAAAATCTCAACACCCTGATGGAATGGTCTAATCCATATGCAATTTGCAATATTTGCATACAATGGGTCAGAGTATAAATGATTAGATTTTCAGAGTAATTGCTTGAAAGAACACCATGCCTCGACGACGACGAAGGGTACCATATCAACAGCTGACAGACTTTGAAAGAGGACGCATAATTGGTCTGCGTGAAGCGGGATGGTCGTATCGTGACATTGCTGCTCGTGTAGGACGTAATGCAACGACAATTATGCGTGCATGGAGGCAGTGGAGCGAAGAGAACAGGGCACACCGAAGACCAGGCTCAGGAAGACCCAGCACGACGACACCGCGAGATGACAGACACCTCTATCGCATGTGTGTAGCAGATCGTACAGCCACTTCCACAGTGTTAGCACAACAGTGGAGTGCTACAGTAGGCAGGACAATGTCTGCTAGCACTGTACGACGCCGTTTGATTTCCAGAGGATTGATGCCACGAGTACCATTGTTGCGGATTCCTTTGACTCAAAACCACCGGCCCTCAGGTTGCAATGGGCCCATCAACACCAACAGTGGCAAGCTGAATGGCAACAAGTTGTGTTTTTGGATGAGTCAAGGTTTAACTTGCAGCACCATGACGGCAGGATACGAGTCAGAAGACATCGTGGCGAGCGCGACCTTCCAGAATGCATCCTGCAGCGTCATTCAGGACAAACGCCAGGGGTGATGGTGTGGGGTGCAATCAGTTACCATGGCCGTTCCCGTCTGATCAGAATCCATGGCAATCTGAACAGTGACCGGTACATCAGGGAAGTTGTGCAACCCGAGGTCATCCCCTTCCTGCAGAACCTTCCAGGCGCTGTATTCCAACAGGACAATGCCCGACCGCATGTGGCCAGAAATGTCCTCGCCTTTTTCCAAGCACATCAGACGCCCTTGTTCCCCTGGCCTGCTCGTTCACCAGACATGTCCCCAATCGAACATGTGTGGGACAAGGTTGCTCATCGATTGGCTCGTCAGACTCCTGCAGCAGCAACTGCGGATGAACTGTATACCCGTGTAGACAGAGCATGGCAGGACATGCAACCCGTGTATACCCAGGCCATTATTCAGAGCTTGTTTGACTCAATGCCACGACGTTTAGAGGCTGTAATTGCATCCCACGGTGGTTTCACCCGATACTAATGTGACAATAAAACGCATTGTATTGACCTGAAAATCTAATGGTTTCTTTTCTGACCCATGATATGCAAATGCTCCAAATTTAATGCAGATTGGGCTATTCCATCAGGGTGTTGCGATTTTTATAAACAGTAGTGTACTTTTTTATCTTTTGCATATAGATATTTTAATGGTTACTTTTATTGTTGGTCTTGTAATGTTTTAAATTCTTTAATATAGATGCTTTATTCTTGCGTATAGGGCGCAAAGGACCATTATTTTTGACCCGCCCTTAATTTATGAGCATGAATGTAATTTCTCCAGCATATCCATAATTTCGGCTTTTAAAAATTTCAGATATTAAGAAATTATTCAATGGATATATCTTAAAAGAGCGAAAATTTTCGAATTTCTTACTATTTTTCTTATAGAATGCACAGAATGAGCATTGATTATGCCGCTTCTTTCTTGATGTGAGACATTATTGTACGCAATTGGGGCTTTGTAAAATCAACGCTTACCATACCTTTAATTTGCTTTTCAGCTTTTAAACTATATATTTCATCAATTAATTAAAACATTCTACCTTTAAAAATATTATAAACAATTTTACCATTTAAAAATTTAAATTAACCGGAAGATTAAAAAAGAACGAATCTATTTTTCACAAATATATTTAATAACATACCCCTATGTACATTTCGGTGTCAATGTCATCCTCAGAGTGAATACCCTGTGGAAAAGAATTTTCATTCTTTTTAATCTCCGATTTTGGTGACTATGTATTTTCGATTAAATGTAATATTAATTTAAAGAGGATTCTACTAGCTGCCCAGTCCAGCTTCGTAAAATATTGATGAAAAGAGTGAATCTAGAAACACTACATATAATGAATGAGAAGTCTTACCCTGTGAGAAGCAGTATACCTTAGAAAGGATGTTGAAAATATTCTTCGCCTACTTGCAGACATATTCGAATGCGATGCTCACTTTTAGAAATCATGCTGAAGCTTATTATCACCAGACGTAGCATCTTAAGTTCTATTTCAACTGCTCTAAGAGTTTATTAGCGTACTTTTTCCTTTAGGATGACTCATAAAACTAGTCCGGAGGAGTTGGGTCTGGAATCCTGCATGCCACAATCATTTCCAATTAAATCTCTCTAAGAAATTGCGGATTTCTTTCATGTTTTTAATCAATACTCATTCAAGAGAGCCAAAAATTCTTTAAATAGTGAATTCTTTAAGCGTTGCTGCGGAGCGAGTGGATCACTATGTATCTGCTATTGATTTTTATTAATTGTTAAATGATACTTAATATTTATAATAATTTAATTCTCACCAATTTCAAATAGGAACCATAATTGTAAAAACATAAAAAGTTCGAACCAAATTTCTGAATGAAATGAATTTCGCCGCCCATGGACAACATACCTCATGAATCTATGTTTTAATGTTGTCATAAACGAAACACTGTTCATGAAAACTATTATTTTTTTTCATGATAATAAAGTTAAAGTCCAATTGATACTTGTACGGATACAAATTCCAAATGATATAAAAATATTGTAGATGATAATCAATTTTTTTTTCTTGATGATATAATCAAATAAATATATAATCTTATAAATTTCTAATTTTTCATTTAGTAATTTATCTATGAGTAACGTTGATATATATCTGTCATCTATTTGAAATAAATAATTTTGTGGTATTTTTAGCGATCGCATAATTTATTAGAAACTTTATTTTTTATCTTCATAATGATTCATCTGATGAAAGAAGTTTTAATGTAGTCGCAAACATTCATAATTAATTTTTATTTTCAATAAACAGGAAACAACGTTATTTTCTAAGTCCATCTTATGATATTTAGATGTCATTCGTCATGAGCATAATAGTATATATTATTTTTGGAAGATAGTATTTTTTTTATTGACAAAGACCTTCTTGAAAGATAATTTTTTGGAAGTATCTATGGAAATAATAGATAATTATATCACTTGGCATTATCATCACCAAGAAAAGAAATTATAGGTTAATTGGACAACATGTTTACATCATATCAATTTACCATGGTAAAAGAACATTCGTAATTAATTTCAACTTCAGCAATTTTTTTTCGAAGGTTATCTTTCTAAATGGATCAACGAACTGGGGTTAACAACACAACTAGCTTAATTAAAAGGACTGAAGCGTTCGACTGATTTCATCGTCGGAGTCAAATGAAGTTAAAATTCCACTTCATGTATATTATTAAATTAATTAAAAGTAAGCTACTATTATACAATGTCTGAATAATTATCTACTTTCTACAGTTTGGATTCTTATTACGTAGTCGGGATACTTCGCAAACATTCGATATCAACTTCTTTGTTTTGTTACAATTTTAAACATGTGTAAAGTTTCGCTGAAAAATGCTTGTAGAAAAAGACGTGTCACTTTACGTTTCTTATTCGACCAGCCTCTTCTTTTTGATAATATTGCAGTATTGAAACGATTCCTCTGAAATTTAATAATGAAGACCTTTAATAAACCGAAAAACATGAAAGCAGTATAACGTTCAAAAGCTATTGGCGCGCAAGATAGTGGACGTGCTCAACATCTATTCCAGTTAGGCTCAGTCTTCCAGGCTTTTAAATGCAAAAATAATTCTGGTTGAACTAAAACATCATACCTTTGTCAAAATATCTCGAAAATGAATTATTTGGGTATTTAGCAGCCAATGGAGACTGGCATCGGTCAGCGCAGAAACCACATAAGTCCAAAAATTTCAAAAAAGACTTTTTGCCTACTGTGAGCTTGTCAGCGGTAGGTTGATATTTGTAGAAAGAAATCACATATATAGGCCCGTGTATAGTTTTGAAAATACAGGATCCTAGAAAAATATGTAGGGTGTAGAAATAATCTGAGTTCGTGACTTTTTTGCTCTCGTGAAAAAATTTAAAAAAAATTACTTTTGTTGTTTTTGCACTCAATATGCGCATTCAAAATGTGTTACTTTTAAAAAATGAAGTTTTGTAACATCAATATAGCTGTGAAAAATCCTTGTATTGTATCGTTTAATGAAAAAGACAGATACTTTAAAATACATAATTTTTATTGAATAAGATAACAAGCGGTTTCGCCTTTTGTATCCGGCTTCTTCAGTTTGTAATGATGATGATAATATACGGGTGTTTCAGTCAATTACTGACAATTTTAACAGTGCATAAGAAACAAACGAATGCAAATATAATAATGGCAGTGTGTGCATTTTATTCTTCACTGTTTGGATTTTTCATTGGCGTGCCACAGTATTGATTATATGTTCAATATGTCCGCCATTCGTATTCCTAATGGTACGCAGACGAATAGTGAAGTTTGTAAATACGCGCTTCAACATTTCCTGACTGACCAGTGCGCAACATTCGACTATGCGTTGTATTAATTCTTGATCTTGGTGCTGTTGCAAAATTTGCCCCTTGAGATGTCCCCATAAAAAAAAAGTCACAGGGATTCAAGTCCGCGCTTGTGGGACGCCAGGAAAACCCATTGTCAAACCTTGCTGGAAAGCGGTTAGACACAATTCGATTTCCGAACTTTGAGTGGAGAAAGTCCAGGATCTCATCAGTTGTGTAAGGCCGTGCACCGTCCTGTTGGAACCATTATCGACGAAGAGAAAATCGCCTCAGCTCAGGAATAAAGAAGGTCTCGAGCATTTCCAGGTAATTTTCACCATTGACATTCTCTTGGAAGAAAAACGGGCCGATAATCGCTTTGCGTTGATATTGCGCACCAAACAAGAACCTTCTGGGGGAAAAGGACAGTCTCTTGTTCGGTTCCCCAGAAGCGAACGTTCTGCCTATCCACATCCCCTGTTAGGTGAAAATATGCCTCATCCGTGTACCAAAGAACATCGATTATACCCGGTTGGTTGGTTTATTAGAAATTTTGGCGTCGACCACCAAGGTCATTTTGCGCCTTTAACACAAGTTATATCTGTACGCAGCCCGGGACAAACACAAACATCCATGCCCACGGCGGGATTCGAACTCACGACCAGCTGGACCCGAGAACTAGAAAACCTACGCCCTAGCCCTCTCGGCCACCTGGCCGGCGGATTAAACCCGGTGTTACTTCCAAGTGAGCACCAAAATCCGTTGCGAAGTTGAAAAGTTTGACTCTGCCTGCGTTGGTAAGCTCCTGGAACACATGAATTTTGTAAGGGAACATATTCAGATCTTTCCGCAGAATTCTCCATGTTGTTGTCAACGGTAGTCCTTGCTCGGCTGACAGCCGGCGCAATGATTTTTGTGTGGGCGAATCCACAACTCGTTCACGAATGTTGTCAACAGTTTCGTCTGTTCTAACGCGCGGTTTGCTCCCGCCCTGTTTTTGAACCCTCTACATTACCAGAGTCGCGGAATTGATTAACAAATGTCTTAATCGCTTGCCTCCCCGGTGCATCTCGGCATTTAAATTCCTTCCGAAACTTCCTTTGCACTTTTATTAATGATTTTATTTCCAAAAACCACTCAACAACCTTTGTTTTCTGTTCTTTCGTTAAGGGCGGCGCCATTTTTAAATGAAAAGCAGTTGCCTGAAGCGCCATCTGTGGAGCAAAACTCCAACCCTTTAATTATACGGCGCTTCTTGTAATTCTTTTGTAAGACCAGTTTTAAAGCCATAATAATCGATTAAAATCGTCCGTCATTGACTGAAACACTCTGTAGAAGCTGCATTTTGACGTGAATACGTCTTATAAATCGGAATGTCAGCTTGAAAAGCGAAGTGTAACAAAAACAGGATAGCTTTTGCATCGTATAGTCGAATTACGAATATACAGTCAGTTTCAAAAGTTTGGGATATCCTAAACATGCTAGTAATGCTTGTCATTACATCGTAAATAATGAATTGTAATAATTGTTTTTTACAACTTTAACAGTTGGAACAAATATTTTCATCTATTTTCTATATTTATACAAAATTTGAACACAGTAATTTTATTAGAAAATAAATGGTTTAGAATTTTTCAAGGGCGTGTTGTTTCAAAAGTCACAAACATGGTTCAAAAGTTTGGGATAATTTGGGATATCGTAAAAAAAATCAAAAAAATATCTATAGAAATATTTACTCTTCCTATGTCCCTCTAATCTATAATGTACTTGGCCATTTTAAATAAAGAAATATAGAATTGCATACCAATTAAGAGGCATAATATAAGTTAAGAGCAAGAATTCAAAAAGAACAGAAAAATCGGAAAGACGACAGAAGTTTCTCAAGACGATCGCATAAAAATTATTGAACTGCATGCTGCAGGGTTAACCCAGACTGAAATTGCCAAAAAAGTCAATAGGAAGCAAAATACTGTCAGTCGCATCTTGAAAAAATGGAGAGAAGAAGAGTCGCTGAGGCCAAAGCAACGTCATGGACGCCCCAGGAAACTCAACACCCGAGACATGAAAGTGCTGAAGAACATTGTAGGAAAGAATCCTCGTACAACAATACGGCAGCTTGCAAACGATCTATCAGATGCTACACAGAAGCAAGTTTCGCATCCCACAGTGTATCGTCATCTACAGGAGATGGATATCCGATCACATCTTGCAGTAAAAAAACCTCAGCTCACTGATGCCCAGAAGAAAAAACGTCTTGACTGGGCTAGAAAATATGTCGACTGGTCACCTATCATGTGGTCACGTGTGATTTTCAGTGATGAATCAATGTTTTTGTTTGGATTTGAACAAGAATGATCGTGTGTGGATTCATTCCAAAAACAAACAGCATCCAACATCTGTGAAGCATCCAGTTAAAGTAATGATTTGGGGTTGCTTCAACAGTGCTGGAGTAGGACAATTGTGTTTTATTCGTTCTCGAGTGAACACTGAGGTTTACATGGAAATGATGGAATATTTTCTCATCCCAAGCATTGAAAACGTTGTGTTCATCAGATGATTTCATATTTCAACAAGATTCCGCACCTGCACACTGCTAAGAAAGTACAGGCTTATTTTAAGGAAAAGCAAATCAACGTCTTAGAGTGGCCAGGGAACTCACCAGACCTTAATCCCATAGAGAACTTGTGGGCAATTATGAAGAAAAGAGTTCGACAAGTTACTCCAAGAACAAAAAAGGATCTGATGGCTTGCATCCGCGAAGTGTGGTCCCAGATTTCTCTAGAGACATGCCAAAATCTGGTTCATAGTATGCCTAAGCGAATTCAAGCCGTAATTCGAGCAAAAGGCGACTTTACCAGGTGGTAAAGTTTAATATCCCAAACTTTTGAACAAAATTTCTGACTTTTGAAACAAAACGCCCTTAAAAAATTGTAAACCATTTATTTTCTAATAAAGCTATTGTGTTCAAATTTTGTATAAACATAGTAAATAGATGAAAATATAAACCCCAGCTGTTAAAGTTTGTTTAAAAATATATTAGAATTCATTACTTAAAGTGTAATGGCAAGCATCACTGATATGTTTGGGATATCCCAAACTTTTGAAACCGACTGTATGTAGGTAGGGTAAGGGTTTACGCATGCGCTAGTATAATGATTTTTATTTCACTGTCTTCCTTTCCATGGTATTTTAGTTTTAAAATTCAATTTAAATGGAACTGAATGGGATTTTTTTCAACGGTAAAAAATTGTGACGTCGTTGTTTGCTTTGTTTAATGAGGACTTTGCGATTGTTCCGTGAAGCAGCATCAACAATGATCGCAAGCTTTTCGCGCGGGAATAGAGTATCTTTTATTTTCTATATACAGGGTTTTCTAAATTATTTCCCGTATGAACGGAGCCCACGCGCAGTTTGCGCGATAATTGGTTTTATCAAATTCAATTCATTCAAATTGTTTCCTTTGATGAACTCACATTTTCTCTTTTATTTATAGTTTTGTGATTGATTGATGATATAAATTGTTGCTCAGACAACAATGGTCAGGTGACTTTTCATTTCCAGCGTGTGCTTTAAGTGAGCGCGAACAATGCTTAAACGTGCAACAACAATCAAAACTGTTTCCGTGACGAACTCACATGTCCTCCTTTATTTATAGTTGGATTATACATGTTTATTACTCTAAAACTATTAAAAACTCAAAACGTTTCTTAATATGTCTTAATAAATTTCAATGTGCCCCCATTTAAGGCGTGAAGGACGTTAAAGACTTCTTTAGCACACCCCTAGCTGCGAGGTTACTCCCCTCCCCCCGGTTCTGTACAATTATATTTTAGGAATATGATGGCTTCGTCCAAATTAACCACGTTGAAGTCGGCTAAAGAGCCTTTGCTAGTGGCGGATGGTAAAACTGTGTCTTGTGAAAAGGCCTACAGGGATGCCTGCTTAGATGCTAGGTTTGCTGCTTTTGACCTAGTGTTCAACGAAATGATAGAAGCTCTCCGGGACGAAATAAACGCCAAGTATAGTGCACTGGAGGAAAAAGTCGAATCCCTACACAAACGTTTTGAGAAGTTCGAAGGTATCAACAAGGAAATTCAAGACTCTCGTAGAGATGTTATTGACAAGATAAGTGAACTTAAGGAAGGCTTTGGGAAATGCTCCGGGACTCCGAAGGCAGGTAACTCCACGGAAGATATACCGGTTGATAACAGCAAGGTAAGTAATGTTTTTAAAACTATTTCCTGTGATAAAAGTGTGGAGTCTGTGGACATAATTGAAAATAGTGACTGCTCGACAAACGGTGGCTATAAGAGAAGTCACTCTGATGGAACCGATGAAGAAGTGGATGGCAGTCCCTGGATTGGTGTTGCTAATAACAAATTCAGAAAAGGCACGAGGATCGATAACTTAAAGACCGTCTCCAGAGTAAACGAAGAAATCGTCAGCGCGTCTAGAATGAGGAATCCGAACAATGGACAAGATCGCTCGGCTAATGAAGACCATAGAATCACGAAGAGGTATGTACCGCCAATTATCGTGCGGACTCATGGAGTCCCGTTTAAGACGATTTTAACTGAGCTCGAGAAGCATGTTCCAGTGGAAAAGATCACCGTTCATACGGGAAGAGCTGAAACCGTCAAAGTTAAATGTGAAGACGAAGAAACTCACAACAGGCTAGTCTCTGGAATTAAGTCTGACAATATTCTAAAAATTCAGCATCATCAACTGAAGTCCTAGAAGTTTCTGAAGTTCGTCATTCGAAATGTTGATGTTACCTATGATCTGGATGACTTCTAAGAAGACCTTAAAAGAGCCAACTACTTCCCGGAAAAGGTAATTCGATTGAGGAAAGCCAAAGGATCCATTGATATGCCGATAGTTTTGGTTCTGCTCCCGAACACCGAACATAACCAGTCATTGAAGAACATCACACGTATTGGGCCGCTGGCAGTGATAGTGGAGGCCTTTCGAGGGAACAAGAAGTCATTACAATGCTACAAGGAGTGCAGAGATCTCGATTATTTTACGTTCCTTGCATCCGAATCGCATTCATTCCATCTCACATTCACATTATGGTATCGCCCACGTCTTCAATAGCACCTGCTCCGTGGATGCTTCCACCCCCTGCCTGCGCTTCGGACACGTATCCATGGGCTTCACAGAAGATCCTCGTTGTAATAAATGTGCTGAGGGGCACCAGTCTAGAGATTGCCCCAAGATTAAAAGACAAGACCCCCCAAAGTGCGTCAGATGTGGTGGACAACAAACTTCAAGCTACACGAAATGTCCAAAATATCCCCAGGTTCAAAGGATGCCTAGTTCCAAAGTGACAGCAGACAAATCCTATGCTGCCGCTGTGTCTAAGCCGGAAGATAAAGGCCTCAACATCAACGACCTACCAGGTATGTACATGTATAAGCAATTAGGACGTATCTTTCATCTGTTTTCTAATCTAGGCAAAAGTAATATTTGAACCACAGATGAGTGGGCTCCTTACGACCAACTAATATTTAGTATGGCTGCATAACGTTATACTGTAATCAACAAAGGTAAACTTCGGTGCGTGATATGGAACGCTAAAGGGATTCCACGTTAGCGTATCGAGTTTCACAATTTTCTGATAAAGCAAGAAATCGACGTTGCTTTCCTCTGTGAAACGCACCTCAAACCAAGCCAAGACTTCAAGTTACCTGGCTATTGTGTGTACCGTAAGGATCGAATGGCTTCAAATGCTGCAAGATGTGCTTCTGGGGGCGCTGCGATCATCATTAAGAAGGGAATTCAACACCAAAAATTAGTCTCCAAGTCTTATGCAGGTATGGAATCGGCCTCTATCATTATCAATAACATCTCCTGTGGTGAAGTGAAGTTCGTGGTGCTCTACAATTCACTTAAACATTATCTTGAGGTTAGCGAGCTTGATGAACTCTTCAGTGGTGACACTCCAGTCGTCCTGGTTGGTGACCTAAATGCCAAACACCCAAGCTGGAACTCCAGAACGCAGAAATACAACGGCATGATTTGCTATAGGTACATACAAAGAAAAGATGACATCATCGCTGCTGGACCTGTGGAGGACACCTACTACTGCGACCACTCCCGTACTAGCAACACCTCCTTGAAAGAAAGCCTCACAACTGAAAATTCATGCATTGTTACATCATCATAGGTCGACCAAATTTATTTATTTTATTTTATTGATTGATTGTAATCCAATACGTCCATCCAGGGCCTGTATGGCCTGAGGCCGACGAGTTGGGTCACTGGATGAACCTGGATTAACCCGGATTAACGACTGCTGTATTTAGGGCTTATGATTGGTAGAAATATGATCAACAATGGTCGAATTATGATGATTTAAAAATATTTTACGTTTCAGTTGTGAGGCTTTCTTTCTAGGAGGTGTTGCTACTATTGACGTTTTGGACATCTCGCTCTTGAAGGGTTTCTTCAAACCATATAATATCTTCATAATTGATAACCTTTCTTCTGACCACAAGCCTGTGGCGTTGAACTTTGACAATGTTGACATAAATTTCCGAGAGGAACTCATACATCATCAAGACTGGAAGCTCTACAAAGATATTCCTAAGGACTATGGCTGCCATCCCGACGTTGCTTACTGTACGGAGGACATCGATCAACGTGTTGAGGATATCACCAGATGTATTAACAGCGCCATAGAAGCTAGTAACTATCCATCAGAGAATAAACCTCCTCATCGAATCCAACTCACTCCTGGAATCCAACGCCTAATTGCTGAAAGAAACAGGGCCCGTATACTATGGCAACGCTATCGTGAACCTTGGCTCAAAACCAAGTACAACAGGCTGGTGCGAAGAGTCCAAGAGGAAATAAAAGAGCTTTGGGACGCTAGATGGAATGGCAAACTCAAAAGCTTGTCGGCTTACAAAAATTCCATTTGGAGTATGGTCAGAGCTTTACATAAGAAGAAGAATGATACGCTTCCTCCACTCCGTACCCGAAAAGGTGACTATGTGCAAACTGATCAAGACAAGGCCCAAGTCATTGCAGATTCACTAGAAATGCAATTTGTTACTCCTATCAACAACAATCCCGAGAGCCAAATCATGTTTCAGCGTGTGAAATATGGTCTTGTCAACTTTGATGAAATCCTGCAGCATTTAACGAAGAACATCATCGAGGCCGGAGAGATCGCCACCATCATAAGTAAACTGAAAAAGAAGAACGCTCCTGGAAGAGACAAGGTGAGCAATAACGCCCTTATGAATCTCCCAAAGAACTTTAATGACTTTCTCACCAATATCATTAGCGACTGCTGGAAATTTTCTTACTTCCCTGCATCTTGGAAACAATCTATTGTTTTGAGTATCCCCAAGCAGTAACAAAATCCAGCAATTCCCTCGAGCTACCGACCTATTAGTTTGCTCCCCTCAATGTCTAAAGTTTTGGAGAAAACGATCCTCGTCAAATTCCAAGAACACTGTCTCGCCAATGATCAACTTCGGAAAGATCTTTTTGGCTTTCGTACCGCCCACTCTTGTCAGATGCAGATATGGAGGCTCGTAGAAGACCTGAGCACCCCCTTGAACCTTTCCAGGTACTGCGGAGTGGTTTTCCTCGATGTCAGTAAAGCTTTTCACCAAGTGTGGCATGGGGCCTTGTCTATAAGATGATTAGAGTCGGGTTTCCTATTTGATTTGATTTTGATGGTGAAATCCTTTTTCACCGACAGGTCCTACCAAGCTAAAGTTGGTGAAAATCTATCCACACCCTTTGTTGTAAAGGCCGGTGTCCCCCAAGGTTCTGTCCTCGGGCCCGTGCTATTTAATTATTTTGTGCACGATTTCCCGAACCCCAAAAATTGTAATCTATATTTCTATGCTGACAATACTGCCATTATGACATGGGCACAAAAGCCGGCTCACGTTATCACTCGTCTACAGCACACCTTGAAGATGTTCGAAGACTGGTTTAACTGCTGGAAGCTGAACCTTAATGTTGGAAAGTGCAAGGCTATGTACCTCAACAGAAAGTTCAAGCATTCCCAGATTCTCTTGTTCTATTCAATAAGAAAGTGGACTGGGTAGACAATTACAAATATCTTGGCGTTATCATCGACTCAAGACTCTCGTGGAATCGTCACGTGACCTACGCTCTGAACAAAGCGAAGAGGGCTAAGCACAGTCTCATAGGTCTCCTGGGTCGCAACAGCACCCTCAGCATCGACAACAAGCTACTTCTTTACAAGTCGATTATTCGGACCATACTCTACATGCCTGCGTGGGCGACTATCTGTAGAAGCAGATTGAGCGAGCTATAGTCATTCCAGAATGTTACTCTGAGGACCATTGCCCAGCTTGACAGAAGGACTGTGAAAAACAAACCATCCACTCAGATCTAGATATGTCCAGATAGGTCCACATCGGGAAGTTTATACAGTATCTCCTTTTGATTATGGTGCAGAAGAACTCAATAGATATGAAGTGGCATATGAAGTATCGAAAACGAAGGCACATTCTTGACGTCAACTTTGAAGACATCAGCAACGTCTCTTTCCCGGACTACTGGAAGATGTGAAAATCTTCTTTCACCTAGCATTTTCATTTCGTTTGTATTTTGTTTCTGACAATCGTCAATCTTATTTTCTTTTTTGTATAATATGGAAGACCGCTTGGGTTGGTTAGGCTTCTTGACTACCTCAGTGTATTTCATTTGGAATTTATTCTGGTACGATGAACTTGTGAAAGCGCTGCTTTCGTCCCGTCTGAAGAAATGTACATTTCACTGTTTGATTGTCGATTGTCCTCTTCATATTAGACGAAGTATCAGGACGAACTCACTCGATCAGGACGGACTAGCTCTTCACGGTGTCACCTCTACTCATTTCAGGTATCATCTCATTGCTCTCATTTCATGGTGCACTTTTTTCAGGACAATATTCACCTTCTGTTACGTCTTATGTGCAGGTCCCTGACGTTGGAATTAATATTCCCGTAAACCAGTCTATCAAGACACTCATTATCCTTCTGCGTCCTTGGCGTTGGGATTAATTTCCTGGCAAACTTGACTGAGGACATTTCTCATATCATCTGTTACCATTCCAGTAATTCACAAGTGGGTCTCTGGCAAGAATTAATCTTCCCGCAAACCTGACTTGTTCTTTTTCTTAAAGCTAGGTGCGTCCTTCTTAGGACGGCTTCCTTAGCACACAAATAGCTGCGAGGTTATTCCCCCCTCCCCCCCGATCCCTCCTGGTTCGGAACAATTCTCTTTTAGGAATATGATGACTTCGTCCAAATTAACGACGCTGAAGTCGGCAAAGAAGTCTTTGCTAGCGCCTAACGGTAAAAGTGTATCCTGCGAAAGGGCCTACAGGGATGCCTGTTTGGATCCAAGGTTTGCTGCATTTGATCGAATATTTAATGAAATGTTAGAATCTCTCAGGAATGACATAAACGCCAATTACAATGCGCTGGAGGCGAAGGACGACTCCTTACGAATAAGTTTTGAGGAGAAATTCAATGGAATCAACACGGAAATTCAAAACTCTCGTACAGACGTCATCAACAAGATAAGTGATTTTAGAGAAGCCTTTGAGAAATGTTCCGGGACTCCAAAAGTGGGAAACTCCATGGAAGAAAATAAGGTAAGAGGAAATTTTCAACCTATCTCCCTTGCTAACAAAGTCCATGGAAATAAGTGATGATCGTGACTGTTCGACAAACGGTGGCAACAAAAGAAGCCATTCCGACGAAAGTGATGGAGAAGTGGAAGACAGTGCCTGGCCAGTTGTTCGTAACAAAAAACCCAGAAGGGGGACGAGGATGGAAATTTTCCAGATTAAGGTAAGTGAAAAGAGAGCTATTTACATTCCCCCTATTATCGTTAGACATCACGGGAAACCGATTAAGGAAGTGCTAAATGAGATAAAAAATCAGGTAACGTTAGAAAAGATTACTGCACATACCAGAAGCTCAGGCACTATCAAGGTTAAATGCCACGATGAGGAGACTCATAAAACTCTAGTGTCAGGAATCAAAATGAATGGTGTGCTTAAAATCCAGCATCATCAACTCAAGTCTGAGAAACTGTTAAAATACGTTGTCCGTAATGTAGATATAACCTATGTTATGAAAGATTTTTGCGAAGACCTTAGAAACGCTAACTACTTCCCCGATAAGGCAGTTAGACTTAAAAAAGCAAATGGTGCTGTTGAGATGCCAATGGTCCTAGTTCTCCTCCAAAACACTGAGCACAATAAATCTTTCCTAAATTTAAAGCGCATTGGTCCACTTGCTATAACAGTTGAATTGTTTAGGGGCAACAAGAAGCCCTTACAATATTACAATTGTTTACGTTTTGGGCACGTGTCCCAGGGCTGCACCGACTCGCCACGTTGTAACAAGTGCACGGGCGACCACTCGTCAAGGGACTGCACCAGTATAAAAGGCCCTCCTAGATTTACTCAATGTGAACCAGCACACATCGAGCTATACTAAATGTCCCAAATACCCACAAGTTAAAAGGAATAGAACTTCCAAAGTATCTGAAGGAAGAACTTTGGCTTCAGTTGCTTATGCTTCTATTGGTAAGGGAGTTGCTGACCACGACGAATTGGCTAAAATTCAAAGGTATCTGGGCAACCTAATGAATATGTTAAAGGATAGTGGCAAAGTTTTGGCGCAGACCACTCAAACTGAGACAAGGAAAAAAAAATTGTGTGTTGCGGTACATCCGACCGAACTGAAACTTCAAGTGCATGATCATAGGTCTCGAGATCGTAAACAGTTTGGGAACAACGGCGCCCCTCGCGTCAATAATTAAAAAAAAACTGTAGTGAAAACACACATCGCTTTCACAGGCACCAGTCATCTTCATGGCATTGCAGACAGAAATTTTTATTGATTTCAACAGAATTTTTTGCGATAACTAGTTTAGAAAAGGAATTTCCGATAAAGGCCTAGACTTATTAGAGAGTGGACATTTGTCAAAGAGAAGAGAAATGCCGACACCGGGTCTAAGGTACATGGAAAACGTTTACGATATACCGCAGTGAACTCTGTGCCTTATAAGGCGACAATTGAGGTATATCTAATTTTTCTTCAAATCTGTACTTTTTTTTTTTTTAATATTTTGCCAATATTCATTTGTACATCTGTTTTTATTCAGCTTACAGAAGCAAGAACCATAATAGGTGTTATATGTGAGTGTAATGTAAACACGTAGCAGAAGAACTTTTTTTTTTTATAAACCAAGAAAGAGATCATGGGAAAATTCATTTTCCACCATGTACCTTCATATCCTTTTTTCCTTCTCTTGGCCCGTTTTACAACGCGTATATAACATTGTTCAGCTAGAAGTGAGAGTTATTCTGTTTTTATTTGTCGTTTTTTTTAGATAAAGCATTATTTATTTATTGTGGGCAAGTAAGATGGATGATTTAGGTTGTCACTTTTCTTGTTGCCAACGAAATGTCTGGAACAGATTTTCTAGTATTGCGTTGGTATCCAGTCTGTGGGGTCATGGAATGAAACCATACATTAAGATAGTATTTTAATTAAATACTCAGTAATATAAAATTTATAACAATAAACATTTTCTTCTCTCGTTTTACAGCTTGGGTCCATTTTTTTCTTCTGTCTTGAAAAAAAGAATCCATTTCTTTTTTGGAAATTAATAGAATGATGCCTTCGAATCTTTTTCCTTACGTGTTGCTGCATCCATAAACGCTTCAAATAGTCCTTCCAACTGTCTTATTTTTTCCATAATTGATAAGAAGGGATTCCACTTCACGATAAAACCATGGAAATAATGCTCTTCATCCCTTTCGTTTTTTTACAAACACGCCACTAGAGGTCACTATAATCTACGATCTCGTAGAGAGCCTTTATAATCAGAGAGTGGCCATGAGTGAAAAGGCAGCCATGTTTTGGCAAACCTCTGTTTTGAAAGTACTACGGCAGTACTATATATATTTATTTTCAGATGAAACAATCGTTCTAAAAATGTTGTAAACTGTTGTACAAGAACCTAAATATAATATCAGACTTTCGAGAAGTAAATAAAATTTAATATTTTGTTTAAACTATTCTCTACATGGAAAATTTTAAAACACTCGCTTATGATATACAGTAGCTGTTAATTTTTTAGTGGATTTGTTTAATGTAAATACATGTATGTCAAAACTAATTATACATTACTGGATTCAGCAATAACATTTTATTTCATTTTATTAGTTTCATTTTATCTTAAAAACAATTTTTTATTAACAAAAGAAATTTTTAATTAACATATGAGGTATAATAATGTAATAATAAATTTAAAACAAGCATTTGCTTCTAAAATTTTAGAATAAACATGTGTAAAAGAAAAGAAAATAATTTATAATGAAAGTGCATGTATTTGAATTTTAAAAAATAATAATATTTTAACTTTTGGGAAGTTGTTTTAATTTTAATCGGTGATTAAATATAATTTTGGTTTGCTAATTTTGAAAATGAATTCAGTTTTCATCCATCACGCCAAGATTTTTCAAACATGCAAGTAATGCAAATTCTACATGCACTCCTACTTCATAATCGTAGTTTAAGCCAGAGTCAAACTTTAAATTAGATTTTTAATAATTAAATAATAATAAATAAATTGTAAAACTATTTTTATTGACTGCCCAAGCGCAGAATAGAGTAATTGGACTCTAAAGAATTTTAAACTTTAATACTGTCTGTTTTCATAAAATAACGAGTAAAATGAGCGTCCCTTTTTGCGAATAAATCTTGCGTGATATCTCAAAGCAGTTATAAAATTTGAAATGAGCATGTTGAAATTAGTAAAATCACTGAAAATTTTCTTGACAATAAACCATCGCAGACCTGTTTAAACCATTCAAATTATCAATGGTTTAAACATTCAATATTTATAAATCGAGATACTGTCAATTCATAGTATGTTGGTTAATATCTTGATGAATTTTAAAATTTGAAGTTATTAAATTTGTTGCTTTCCATCAATAATTTCCAAAAGCTAAAAATTCATTAAATTTATTTTTATTAAAATTTACTTGTCATTAATATACCTCAAATGTTTATTACAGTTTTTATAACTTGGTTTCATACAATTTTAAATGAATTTCATACATTTTTAAATAGATTTTAAATGGATTTAATACACTTTCAAATGAATTTAATACAATTTTAAATGAATTTAATACGAATTTAATACATATAATGTCTGTAAATGAAGATTAATTACTAAATACTCTAAAAATAAATTTTTTACAGTTTTTGCAAATTGGTTTCATACAGTTTTACATGAATTTTTCATACATTTTTAAATAGATTTGAAATGGATTTAATACATTTTTAAATGAATTTAATACGATTTAAATAAATATAATGCGTGTTTTAGTTCAGTGTATTTGGAGTTAACTACTAAATTGAGTATATAAAAAAACATTTTTATCGAAACATTGATTTAGTAAATTTTACGGTAAATCTATATTTTATTATTTTTATTCAATTACAGAATACAAAACAGTAACATAAACAAATAACACAAACGTAAAAAGAGTAACAGTTAACCATTGTGTAATTAAACTAAAGTAACTGCGAATAATACTAGAAATATTTATTCTTCCATATTTCTGTAACTGAGAGGGTATTTCACCGGTAAATGAATTTAAAATCGTATTAAATTCATTTAAAAATGTTTTTAATCTATTTAAAAATGTTTGAAATTCATGTAAAATTGTATAAAACGTATTTGTAAAAACTGTAGTATTACTGTTAGGGGTATTACTGTATTTTTTTAGTTTAATTAACTGTTAACTCCTTTTACATTTGTGTTATTTGTTTATGCTACAATTTTGTGTTCTGTAATTGAATTAAAATAATAAGAAAAAATTTAATGTAAATTTACTAAAACAAGGTTTCAACAAAAATGGTTTTTTACTTAGTTTAGTAATGAAATTCAATTTACAGTGAATTAAAATACATTAGATTTATTTAAATCGTATTAAATTCATTTAAAAATGTATTAAATCTATTTGAAAGAGTATTGAATTCATTTTAAAGCGTATTAACTTCATTTAGAAGCGTATTCAGTTCATTTAAAAGCATATTAAATCTATTTAAAAATGTATGAAATTCATTTAAAATTGTATGAAACCAATTTGTAAAAACTGTAAAAATCTGTTTTGTTAATAAAAAATTCTTTTAAAATAAAATGAAGATGTAAACTGTTTTTGTCATTTTTACTGAAACCAGCTATGTATAGTTCTTTTTGATATATTTATATCAAACAAGTCAACTGTAAAATTAACAGCTGTATCATAAATGAATGTTTAAAAATTTTCCAAGCAAAGAGAAGTTTACAATTCAGGATCAAAATGCAGTTCGTGTGTTAGTTATACTATCCACTCTGAAATGTTTGCCAAAACATGGTGGATTTGTACCACGTGATATAAGGAGCCAATCAAATTGTGTCCCCCCTATGGCCACTCTCTGATTATAAAGGCTCTCTACGATCTCGAGGCCTATATTCAGTGAAAACAAGAACAGATGAAGGAAGAGAAGTGCATGATAATACCCCCCTCCCCCTTCATCTGTTCTTGGTGAGAAACATTGGATGATGTAATTAGTGAAAAGGATTAGTTACTAATAATAATTAAAAACACAATAATTTAAAATATGAAAGATTTATTTAAAAAAATCAAAGTATTTTATACAAATACAAGTTTATGATCTAGCAACAGGACAATGTCTTATTTTAAATGTTAAAATTGTTACAAAAGCTTTAGAGAAATATGAATGATGTTTTATAATGTACGTACTTAATTATACAATAAACTAAAATGTGTGCTTTTGACATTGAAAAGAGGGCTCCAGCAATACAATTAATCAAAAATTATTAATGGGGAGAAAAAAAAAGTTGAAAATTCGAGTTATTGCATTGTCAGAACGATGTTAACAAAAAATGACATTACACGCGTGCATGCGGAATGACTTCATTAAATCAACAATCACTGAGCTTCGAATTTTACGGATAGTCTTCGCTCCGCAACAATCAAATGTTTTATTCAAATTATTTATTAAATTGAAAACTACTTCACTTTCAAATTTTAAACTCAATTTTATCGATGAAGGCAAAGAGACGGAGGGTCGATCTTAGAGACATTCCTATTCTAATTTTTGATGGTCTATCCGAATCTGAAGTCAAATTCAAAAAATACGAAAAAAATGGCAACACCAAACGACCGACTGCACAAATCCATTGTTCATCACCGCTTTGCATTACTTTATTAAAATTGCTTTTGTTGCGGGGTGCTATGTAGTATATTCACGGTATTTTTTGTTTTTTGCCTTTTTGCAGATGTATGTGGCGGATTTGATTCCAACTGCTGTCCTTTACGAGCTCGAAAATTTCGTACGCGTCCTATAGACATTTTAGCTTTCATTTTATTTTATTATTTTTTTTTTGTTTTTTGTTCTTTTTTTTTGGAATTGCTTCTTCAGTTCGTTTACGAGCTCTATACGCTCTCATGCATTCTACACTTGTTTTTGGGGGCGAACTCTCCGCTTGATTCACATAACTACAATCATAAAAGTAATATAATAAGCCCTGCATTTGCACTATCTATGATGATGCAATAACAATGTATTGCATTTCAATGCGGAGGCCTTCTCTCTCGGCAGTCGTGCTCCATCTCGGATTTTAACAATCAGTGTTTTCCGTTTGTTGGAAACAATGAAGGTTGGATTGTTGGAACTACATCACTTCCTTAACACGAATAACGTTTCATTCTAAGCATTTCACTCCCCAAGTCGTTGTCGCCGCATAAGAAGTTTCACTTCAATAATCATAGATAGACATTCCTACAAAGTTATAAATCAAGGTAAGCTACGTTGCACTATATGGAATGCGAGGGGAATCCCTCGCAAGCGTTTTGAATTTTATGATTTCCTTATAAACTGGAACGTCGATGTTGCCTACTTGTGCGAAACCATCTCAAACAGAATAGGGCTTTCAATCTACCAGGGTACTATGTTTACAGATATGATAGGCCCCCTAAAAAAGCTTCAGATCCAGCCTCTGGAGGGGTAGCTTTTGTTGTTAAAAGAGGCATTGATCACACAAAGATTGTCACACCTAATCTTGTGAATATGAAAGCAGTTTCCATTGTCATTAAAGATGCTGACGTTGGAGAGGTTAAGTTTCCATCTCTGTACAACCCACCCAGGCACAAGTTTGACACTCGCGACCTAGATGAACTATTATCTGAACACACTCCAGTCGTTATGGCGGGTGATTTGAATGCGAAACACCCACACAGGAACTCTAGATGCACTAATCAAAATGGCTCGGTACTTTATAGGTATATGGTAGATCAGTTTTTCAAACCCTATAATATACAGGGGCGGGACACATTAATATGACCACCTCTCCTAGAACATGTTGGAACGTCCCATGGTATGCAGATGAAAAATCATTGCATATCATTAAAAGCTGACAACAGCTGACGTGTAGTAGCATCCGTTAACACAGCAATTGTCGCCGTCATGGGCAGAGCAAGTGACCTGTCGGACCTCCAAAAGGGGATGATCATTGGCTATCACGCCAAGGGAGGCAGCATTTCAAAAACGGCCACCTTTGTGAACTGCTCTAGGGCTGCCGTTGTGAAGGTGTACCGCGACTGGACGAACCAGACAGTTTCGAGCAATCGAAGAGGTAACTCTGGGGGCCCCGCGGGCTATCGATCCTAGAGGCAAGCGTCGGTTACGACGCCCGGCCAAGACCAATCGGCGTCAATATGGGTGCTGTTACCATACCCCAACCTCAAGAGGGATCGTTGAGGTTAGGTTAGGTTAGGCGTGTCTTGGTGCTGACACGCCTAGTGGCCCGACTGTTCATTTGCTGTGTCAGCACCAAGACACGCCTAACCTAACCTAACCTAACCTAACCTAATCTAACCTCAACGATCCCTCTTGAGGTTGGGGCTCCGGTGCAGGCGTATGGTAACAGTACCCATGTTGACGCCTGTGCATCGCCGAAAATGCCTCCAATTCGCAATGGACTATCGCCATTGGACCTCGGCCGAGTCGCGGTTTCTGGTGAACAGAGTGGACGGACGATGTTGAATTCGCTGGGAAGCATCTGAGAACAGGCATTCCGACATCATCGTTGGCAGACGACAGGCAGGTGGGGGAGGTGTGACTGTTTGGAGGATGTTTTCGTGGTGCGGTCTGATTCACTGATACCGCTGGAGAGTACACTGAATGCTGTTCGTTACCTGAAGATCGTCGCAGACCAGGTACACCCTTCATGTTGTTATGTCGCCCCTTTGGGGGTAATTATTCGACTTATCCCAAACAAGGGCAACCAGGATATGATCCTAGGTTCAGGAAAAAATAGCAAGTTAATCCCAATTTTATATGTATGCTCAAGGTTTATTTTTTCTTTAAATACATAAAGATGAATACAGTAAGTAAGTTTGATTAAAAGCTTGGCTTCTCAAAGAGAAGATGGCCCATGATAATTTCGTTTAGGTCAAAAGACCAGTGTTTGACATCCTATTCCACATGCTCGCGTGTATTGTCATTTTTATGGTTTTAGCATCATCTAAAACCCTATTAACGACCGTACAGATGTATGTATGTGTGTATATCACAAGCCATAACTTTTGAAAGGATTGACCTAGAGGCTTGAAATTTTGTACACACGTAGGCCCGAAAAATATATCGAATTCTCTAGGGTGGCCCGGGGCCACTTGTATGAATTTCATGGTTCCTTTTTTATCTTTTTAACAAAGAGGCCTAAAATCCTGAAATTTCGTAATTTTGTAGTGCAGTTCTAAGAATAATAAGACCAATATACAAGAAAAGTGATATACGCCTCTAGGGTCCCGCCGGAGATCCCGAGGCCCCAAAAACAGTTGAGAAACCAAACACATTTGAAAGAAAAAGCTTAGAAATCTGAAATTTTGTATACTTTGTAGTTTACTAAAAATTTAGCTAATATACACTAAAATCTGATTTAAGCCTTTTAGGTCTCGACAGGGACCCTGTAGCCCAAATCAAGCTCTAACATTTGAATAATAAAAAGGCCTACGAACTTCAAGTTTTGTATTTTTACAGTGCGTTGTTTAAAAATTACAAGGAGACTGGTATAGGCTTCTGGGCCCCTGGCGGCCTCAAATACAAATGAAGCTATAACATTTCAACGGAAAGGCCTGGAGACCTGAAATTTTTTTTAATCGTCGTGTGGTATTTTTAAATAGATAACTAATATATAATAAAAATTATATAAGTCTCTTGGCAGGGGCCATGCGCCCTCAATCTCAAATCAAGCTATAAATTTTAAACCAGAAGTTCAGAAATCTGAAATGTTCATTAAAATTTTAGCTATCTAATATACTAATTCTCTTATCCGTCGGTCCGTCCGAGGCCAACAAAGAAAGTTACAACAATCCGTCCGAAGCCAGGGATTGTTGTGGCAAGAAAATACTCAGTCATTGTTATTTAATTAAATAAATAAACTGAAAAAAAATAATAATTCTCTTGGTCTGACCAAAGCCAGGGATTGTTGTGTGATAAGATAATACTCTTAAGGACAGTATCTTTTGAATGGGAATAGGTAGCCAGTTGAAATTTTCACAGAGTATGTGTTATTATAGCGGATGGCGGATTGTCTAACAAATAATCGGTGAGATAAGGGTTCATAATACTGTTCCTATCAACGAAATTGGTAGTAACTTTACAGTATAACATAGGGACGACAGAGATTCCAACTAGTTTCGCCTTTTATTCCCGGCTTTATCAAGGATAACACAACAAGAGGCTCGCAGGCATTATATACAGAAACAAGGTACATGTATATTAATAAACAAGAATGATTTTACCGCCAAAGCGGATAAAGGGAGCACATTTTCTATTTATAGCATCGTACATGGATATATAGAATTAACCAACATTTTAAAACACTTGAGAGTAAATAAATAAATATGAAAAATAAATTGTAAATTACTATTTAAATAGGCTAACGTATAGATAGAATTTAAAAGAATAAACTTGAAGAATGAAAGGTAAATGGAGAGTG
>JAHWFO010030346.1:488247-514472 GCA_023313115.1 Rhysida immarginata | reverse complement strand
CACACCATCTCATTAATGTTTAGAGCACGCGCAGAACCGAACCCATGTTCTCATCACGCGTTTTACCAAATGCGAGGATAATTCGTTTCTTCCAGCAATTCAAGACATGATTGAATGAATTGTGAGATTGCAATACATGCAATTCAATACAAGCAACGCAATGAATTGTGGGATTGTCTACAGACGGACGGACGGACGGACGGACGGACGGACAGCTGGACAAACCGATCACATAAGCACATTTCTATATATAGAAAATGTGCTAAAAATAATAAAAAATATACAAAGTTTTTTTTTTTTTTTTTTTTTGGTTGTTTTTTTGTTCTATCGTAAAAACGGTTATACATAAAAGTGTCAAATTTCAGAAACTCAGTTTTTTTTTTTGCTGAAATCGACTTGAAAACTCTGATTCGTAAAGATATGTTGAAATTTTGAATAAAAATTTTTCCGTCAGTACGTATGTTTGTACATGTGTATGTACGTATGTATGTACGTATGTGACCAATTTTGTGCAGTTAACTCCTCTGAAACGGCAAATAGCCGGATCAAATAAAAATTATACATACTTAGAAGGTTCCTTAAATTGTGCCTTAGCGTATATTTTATGTCAATTGGGTAAGCCTTTTACGAGATGTTAATTATTTTCTAAAAATTAAAAAACGGCTGTAGCGTTCAAACGAGCGAACCAAACTCAATAACCTCGACATGTACGTACTCCTCTCATTAAGGCGAATTTTTTTTGTAAATAATCTTGTTTGGCTGTGATGAGCCGTTTTGGAGTTATTTACTATCCCCTCCCCCAAGACCCCCCCCCCCATTTTTATTTATTTATTTATTTTTTTAGAAAGTCAGACAGTGGGGTTCTTAAACTATACATTGACCATTTTTTATGGAAATGGGCTAAGCTTTTTTAGAGAAATTACTTTTTTAAGAAAAAATGAAGAAATGGCAGAAACATTCACTTCAAAGCTCCAAACACAATACAGGGTGTCTCAGAATTCATTGTACAAACTTCTAGGGGAGTTAGTATGGGTGATTCTAAGCAAAAAAGTTCATATGAACATGGGTCCGAATTTGAATGATAACTGAGATATGAACAGAAATAAAAATGTCGCCACCAAGATCAACAAGTTAATAACTCAGGTTCTGTAAAGCCTGGGATAATGAAATTTTAGGGAATAACAGGGTACATAAGACTGTGTATACCGTTAAAATTTGATTGAATTCCAACGAGAAGTTTCCGAGTTACACAGTCAAAATTGTAACAAGTGCTGGTTAGTACTCAAGTGAGCACGTGTTATGATGTTGTATGAGTAATTCGGAAATTTCTTGTTGGAATTCGATCAAATTTTAACGGCATACTCAGTCTTATGTACCCTGTTATTCCACTAAATTTCATTAATCTAGACTTTACAGAATCTGAGTTATTAACTTATTGATCTTGGTGGCGGCAGTTTTATTTCTGTTCATATTTCAATAATAATAATAATAATAATAATAATAATAATAATAATAATAAATTTATTTCAATGAACATCAATACAACCAAAAGAATAAAAATTATTAATGAACAGTTGAAAAAGGTGGCTACAAAACGCATGTGCTTAACGTGGTAGCCCCTAGGAAAAGAAAAAAAAATTAATAAGTAAAAAAGAAAGAAGGACATGATAAAAAATGGTACACCTAATAAAAAGAAAACAGAAACATCAATTACATCTTAGATAAAATCCACTTTTTTAAACTAGTTTTAAAAACTGCAGAATTCTTTAATCTTATTTCATTTGGAATTCTATTCCATAAAAAATCATTTGATTCGTGATTTTTTTCAATCCAATTTCCTTATAAAGTTTTGCTATTCTGAGGTTACTCTTCAGTCTTGTGTCATAGTTATGAAAGTCACTGTTCATAGAGAAGCACACCTGTTTACAAATCAATTCTCTAAACATATGAATACCTAATAAATATGTGTGTATCTGATGTAGATTCAGAATTCCAGATCTCGCAAACAAAGCTGTTAGAGAACCTTGTGCATAAGGGAGATTATAAGTAATTCTAATATATCTTCTTTGCAATTGTGACAGGGTCTTATTCAAAACTGATGTTGAGTCTCCCCAACAAATATTTGCGTATAAAAAATATGGATATACAAAAACATAATATAAAGCAATACAAACTTTGGTTGTTAAACAATTCTTACATCTTCTAACAATACCGACAATGGGTGAAACTTTTTCAGAACGTATTGTATGTCTTGACCATCTTAAATTTTTGGTTAACCATAAGCCCACCACTTTTAATTCACTTTTTCTATTCAACTCTTGATTGTTCAGAGTCAGCTTAAAATTTTCAAATAAGTTGTGATCATGCTTCTTTATTAGTTGGAAGATCATGAAAGCAGACTTATCAACATTTAACACTAGTTTATTATTTATCAACCATTCTTCGATATTCTTTAAAAAACAATTAGCTTTTAGCTGCAGGTCTACGATATTCTTAGACTTAAACAGAAGACTAACATCATCAGCATACATTACCAGTAACTCATTATTATAGGTCAGATCAAACAGATCATTCATAAATAATATAAAAAGTGTTACGGACAATGCTGATCCCTGAGGGATACCAATCGCCAAAGGAATGGCTGAAGCCAATCTACCATTATTCGAAACAAAATTTTTCCTATTGTCTAGAAAAGAGGTTTACAGCTGCAGAATTGTGCTCCTAAGTCCATAAGAAGTAAGTTTGCAAAGCAAAAGATCATGTCGAACACTGTCAAATGCTTTCTGCATATCTAAAGTTATCGTTCAAATTCAGACCCATGTTCATATGAACTTTTTTTGTTTAGAATCACCCATACTAACTCCTCTAGAAGTTTGTACAATGAATTCTGAGACACCCTGTATAAGCGGCAAGTTTGTACAATGAATTCTGAGACACCCTGTATAAGCGGCATGAAGAGCGTCCTCTTATTGAAAAATGCTATTTTCTTTTTGTCGTAGAATACGTCTTACGTTTCGTTACTGGGATGCCACGCTTAAATCGTGAATGTCCAGAATAGTGTTGATCACGAAAACCTTAATAACGTCAAAACTATTAATGATAGGAAAATGAATGATATTGTATTCGATAGTATATAAAACAAAGCATGCTTTAGACTTTGACTAACTTCATGCTGACGTCATCGGCTGATGCAATCGAAATACAAAGTTGAGTCAGATAATCTGCTCTCTGGCGGAGATTAATTTAGTCAAGCTCCGGCTGCCTTTGTGATAGCACGACATTTTAGGTGTCATTTGTTTTCTCTATTTGGGTAATCCATGAAGACCAAAATGTCCGATGTTGAACGTCTACGGGCTAAGCAGGAACGACTGAAATTTGAGTCGTGGTGCCGCCAAAGTGAACTATAGCCCGATACGAATGCGTCAATAACTTCCACAAATTAAGTTGTCATTAAAAAAGGAAGACAGGAAACCACTGATCCACATAAGATTTTTATTCTGACGGATGCGCATTTCGGCAGCCACGCTGCCTTCTTCAGCGTACACGGAGGATTTGATTTGAACAGTTTTGTCAATACAGATTAAATCCTCCGTGTACGCTGAAGAAGGCAGCGTGGCTGCTGAAATACGCATCCGTCAGAATAAAAATCTTATGTGAATCAGTGGTTTCCTGTCTTCCTTGTTGAATATTGTCCACAATGTTTGGCTGCAACTTCTCCTAAGTTAACTAAGCTAAAGAATAAATTAAAAATTGACTTTACGAATCTGTGGATGCTAGAATACATGAGAGAGAGAAAGGAGACTCCACTTCTCCTCAAAAACATTTTAATACACCATATCCATCTTGTCATCCTAAATAAATCCACCTATGTAGAAGGCGTGGAAGAATTCATTGCACAAGGACCATACAATAAAATCGACCAAAACCCTCTGGATTCCCCTGTTAAGAAGACTAAAGAATGCATCGCAAACTGTAAGTCAATCTTCAAAAATAGATTTACTCATAATCTAGTTCCAAATAATCCTCGCTTGCCAAGGTTATACTGTTTACCTAAGACGCATAAAACTGGCGATGCCATGAGGCCGATAATCGATAATACTGGTTCCCCAACGAGTATTATTGCGGCGATCCTTAATCATAAGTTTAAAGATTTGAAATTTTGTGGCCAAAACTTCTCTATTAAGAACAGTTTAGAACTCACCAGTAAAATACAGCCTCCTATCTCCATCCCTGACAACCACATCCTCGTTTCATTTGATGTAGTATCGATGTTTCCCAGTATACCAATTAAAGAAACCCTTAGCATCTTAGAAGAATGCCTCGATGATAATGACTTACCCCTTGCCCAAGTTAGAGACTTGATGCTCCTTTGTAGATTATCCTGTTTTAATAATTTATTTCAATTTAATAACAATTTTTACAAAATGGAGAAGGGAACCCCAATGGGCAGCAGCATAAGTCCCTTCCTTGCTAACCTTTTCTTCAACCATTTAGAAAACTTGGCAATGTCCACTCTACCTTATTTCCCCCAAACCTGGTATAGATATGTGGACGACATTTTCGCCATAGTCGATTATACAACAACTAGATTTGCTTGTGGAAGGTCTCAACAAGTTATCCCCCTCCATTACCTTCACTGTTGAGAAAGAGAAAGATAGAGCTTTACCATTTTTGGACTTAGTTATACTGAGAGATGAGGGGAAACTCAAATTTGATATCTATAGGAAATCTAACTACGTCCCTGCGTATATCAATGCCAAATCCAACCATAGCTTTTAGCCACAAACTATCAGCCTTCAACCATATGATCAATAGAATGATGAACACTCCATTTGTACAAGATAAAAAACAAGAGGAGATCCACCGGATTAAAGAGGCCGCCATCTTCAATGAATACAAAGAAGTTAAGAATACAATGAAGAAGAAGTTATGGATTGACAAATTGGTTAAAAAACACGCTCTCAAAAAGAAGTTAAAGGACATTACGACACTACAGAATAACCAAGAGAAAGGAAAATTCATAGGTCTTCCCTACAATCGAAAATTAACTGGCGGCTTAGAGAAGATATGTAAGGTATATGGCCTCAAGGTAGAATATAAGAGTAGCCATAGCCTTAAACACCTACTAGGGAACACGAAAGATAGAATTGGTAAAGTAGATAAGTCGGGAATATATGAAATGAATTGTTCCTCGTGTGACTGTAAATACATAGGCCAGAGCAGAAGAAGGATCTGTACCCGCATTAAAGAACACTTTAGCTATATCAAAAATTACAAGCCCGAAAAATCTGCACTCGCTGAGCATATTTTATCCACGGGGCACATTGGGAAATTAGATAATTTTCGGATACTACATTGTATTGACGAACCTAAAAATCTTAACTTCTTAGAATCTCTTGAAATAGCTAAAGTACCGCCTGATATTTTATTAAACAATGAAAGAGGCCCACTTGACCTGTCACAGTGGGCTTCACTGGTTTCAAAACTTTAACCAAGCTGAAATGTTCTTACTTACTTCACACTCCTGATATAAGAGCCTCTCCACTTATAGTATCTTTTTTTGTTCCTAAGTTTTTTACTTCTGAATTTTTTTTTGTTTGATAACTGTATTTTGTCATTGGGCACTTGACCCTCTCCAATCCTGAATTACCCCTCTTTTGTAAACCAAACATGATGCCCTGCATTCTGATTGGTCCCTCCTCTTTATATAAACTTGTATCTGAACTTGTGTAACCCGAGTCATACTGAAGAAGGCCACATTGTGACCGAAATGTATACATAATATGGTGTATTAAAATGTTTTTGTGGACAAGTGGAGTCTCCTTTCTCACTCTCATGTATTCTCCTAAGTTATCATTAGTTAAAAAATTACCCCCCTTGTAAGGGGTGCTGAGGGAAGAGGGTAACTTTGAAAAGTTAAATATGAACGCCTATTTTTAATGGTATATTCAGATTGTACACAATATTCGAGAAATGTTTTATTCTCAGTGTTTTTTCAATTGACCCAACCGTTTAGGAGATAGAGGCCCTGAAAATGTTGAACTTTTAAAGTTTTGAACCCAATTTTATCGATGAAGACAAAGAGATAGAGAGTGGGTCTTACAGACATTCCTATTCTACTTTTTAATGGTCTTTAAGAATCCGAAGTCAGAATTTCAAAAATTCAAAGTTTTTTAGTGCAGAAGTAAACTTTTGGGGGCAGCTGTCCTATGGAGACAGAGTAAATGCGCGTGTATTTTTTAACTAATGTATATAAGCGTGGGTAATTTTTTAACTAATGAATTTCTCCCTCAAAATAATTCACTTTTGATTCTGGACATTTTTTCGTACAATGCTTAGTTTCCGAGATATTCAGTTGTCTCAAGATAAATGCCTCACCCTGTATATGCAACAGTGTGGGACACGGAATTCATATTTCCTTCTACATTCATAAACAATGAATTTGGATATTCGTGTAATGTTTGTGATAGATTTCGTTTTGAGAAGGACTTGAAGCGTGATAGCTTAGCTTCATCACTTTCATCAGTTCTGAAATGAAATGAAATGAAAGCGGATTGAGACTGTGGTCATAACGTCTCAGGCGTGAGCACTCGGCAACTCATTGATATGTGAAAAACGGACACAACAATGGACACCATTTCACCTTTCACTCTTGAGTGACGACATCAGCGCTCGCAGCGTTCTGTGAAGATAACAAAAATTCCTACCAACTGCTGCCATAGAAGACGATACACTTACTAATATTCCTTTATATAAATGGTCATCGAACTCCACTGAAAAATGAAGCTAAAATTACTACCTCCCGATACTATGAGAAACAGGAAACTATGAGAAGAGAAATCAAAATCAAACGCATTTAAAATTAATTAAATTTAAATTTTAAAAAAATCCCAAATGCTCCTTTGGAAGACTTTAAAGGCTATCTCTTCATGTGTATGTTTTTATAATCTCTTAAAATAATTAGGGCTTATGAATTATTAAATACAAATTCCTTTATTTTGATCATAATATTTTGAAAATCTATCCATTTGAGGGCCCTTTTAATTGTAAAAAAATATTGCACTATAATTTACATTTTTAATATTATTTATTTCTTGAAGAATTTTTCTATGATTTCAGCAGTTTTTTTTTATATTAAATTGTTTAATTTATTTAGAAAATGTTTCTTATTTACCTATTTTTCCGTATTCTTCGCACATAGGGGAGAGGACGATTCTTATCGAAAGGTTAGAATGATTATGTCCGGCATCCTCGCAATTTTATCGCTAATTTCTGAACATGAATTTTTGAGAATGTTTGAATAAAACTCTCATTTAAAGAGATTTAAGATGGTGAAAGTTATTTTAATTTCTGCTCTAATAATTTTCGATTTCTTACTGGTAGACCTCATTGTGTGTTAAATTTATTTCCATCTAAAATAGTTAAGTATTTTGAGACCAAATGTTCCTTTCGTCTCACTAAGCATATTTTTTCTCGTTATCTTACAGCCTATTTAAATCATATTGGAATATATGATCGATTGTGAATTGTGTTCGAATTGTTTATTTTGTTTCAGTTTATTGTGTAATTTTGATTCTAGTGATTGCTTCAGTTCCTAAACAAAGACTAACACATTTCTTGGTCACAATGAGTGACACACGTCCTACTTTTAATCTTTGGCTATTTTCATTTTTTTAAAATCCTACACCTTTATTTGACTGTCGATATAATTTTTACTTTTGTTTGAAGGAAAATAAAAATTTAAAAAATGAAACAAATTATTATTATTATTATTATTATTATTATTATTATTATTATTATTATTATTGTTCTAGTAAGAATATTGAAATTGCAATGTGATGTCAAAGTATAAATACAAAATTTGCACATCACAACCTAATTGAATGTTCTTTAAAATTAGTAAATGGCAATGTATATAAGACGAATGAGACATCTATTATTAATTAATCGATTTTATATCGTTGAGCAGGATGGTGAATAATTTAATTAAGAAGTATAACTGAAATAATATTTGAAAATAAAAAATTGTGATGAAATATACGACCTATTGGTAAATGGTTTTAAAGATATATATGAAAAAGCTATGGTTAAAAAACTACAAACAAGTAAGAGCAAAAAAACATGGATAACGGTGAACCGTTAGATTTCATTAAAGCGATAGACAAATTATGGAAACAGTGCAAGCTTTCTAATTTTCTCAAGGAGTTACTACAAGAGTACAAAGAACTAAATAACACTGTCAGTTCAAAAGTTCGTAGTTTAAAACGCACCTATTTCATGAAATGCTTCCATAAAAAACACCACAAATTTTAAAGAACTCTGGCATTTGATCAAAGATTTAAGAGGTAATATAAATATAGAAAATATAAAATTGAACCTTTTTATAGAAAAGAATGCTGAACCATTTAGTAAAAATTTCAAAACACAAATGGATAAAATAAGACAAACAGTAATGAAGACTGATCAATACGTTATAAGAGATGAAAGTGTATGCAATTCGATAATATTAGATGATATGGAGGAAATGGATATAGTAAGGATAGTAAATAAATTACCTATTAATAAAGACCCAGGGATTGATAGGATTCGATCGAGAGACATTAAGACTAATTTAAAAACTTTACTAAGACCTTTAAAACATTTATACAGGGCGAATACAAAAGTCTGAACCCCCCCTTTTATTTTTTGAACCGAAGCAGATATGTCAATTTTGATGAATCCAATGAATAGGAAGTTGTGGGTGGCCTATCCCATGGTGCACTTTTCATCATCCTAAATATGCAAATTAGGACACATTCAAAATTTATCTCAAAAACCATAAGGGATAGAGAAAAAAACCCAATTGCAAACTTGTTCAGTATAAAAAAAACAAACAAAAAAAATCATCCAAATCGGACTAACCAATCACCCACAATCACTTGTTGAACTGTTTGTAGCTTACAAACAGTCACACTGCACAAGGAAAACTGAATGTTATTTCCACCATGTAAAGCATGCAAATCAAAAAATTAACATAAATTACCATACTCACATTCACTTTCATGCGGAAAAGCAAATAAAAGGCATGTTTCAGCACACAAATAAAAGGCATGTTTCAAACCTTCGTTCAATATGGTTTTGACCTTCCTTTGGCTGTAATTACAGAACATACGCGGTTTGGCATGGACTCTACAAGGTGTTGCAATGCAGGTAAGGTAATCGCAAACCATGCATTCGTCAGAGAGGCCTTCAGGTCCTGCAGAGTAGACGGAAGCGGGTGCCTTCGACGAATATTTCTTTCCAACATGTCCCAAATATTCGCGATCGGATTCAAATCCGGACTTTGCGCTAGCCAAGGCAGATGTTGCAACTCGGTGTCATGTTCAGAAAACCACTCCTGAACAATTATTGCTCGATGGACAGTAGCATTGTCGTCCATGAAGAACCCGTCGCCATTTGGGTACAGATGCACCATTGCAGGATGGACTTGATCTGCAACAACGTTCAGGTAGACTTTGGCTTTCACCCAACTGTCAAGGAATATCAGGGGACCCATGCCATACCAACAAAACATGGCCCATACCATGACACCTCCTCCTGCAGCTTGAACTGTGTTCACAACATATGAGGGGTCCATCGCTTCATGGGGTTGCCGCCAAATTCTCTGCCGGTCATCGGTGCAAAACAATGTGTAACGTGACTCGTCCGACCATATCACCTTTTTCCAGTCGTCTACTGTCCAGTCACACCATTCTTTACACCCCTGCAGGCGAACTTTCCGGTTTGTTGCTGACACCATGGGCTTCCTCACTGGCATGCGATTTCCCATCCCTATTCGCTTCAACTCTCGGCGCATTGTTCTGGAGGAGATGGGTTGCGATGATCCTTCATTGAAGTCTGCCGTCAGTAGACCTTCGCTTTTGCCGCACAATCCGTCTCAGACGACGTCGGTCCTTGTCTGTTTTTGATCCACAATTCTACCGTTTCGACAACTCTTGTGGATTCCGTTTCCACGCGTTGAATACCTTGGAGGCCTGACCTTTTGAGATACTGTTCTGGAAATAGTAGCTCCAGCTAGACGGGCTCCCACAATAACTCCTTTTTGGAACTCAGACAGCAAAATGGGTCTGCTGTTTTACCCATTTTGCTCAACTTGAGCAGCTGCGGCTTGTTACAACCCTGTACCCGCAGCTTGGAATGAGCATCTACCTCACATGCTTGCATTCATTTGCATATCACAATCGTTTCTGACCTATGACCCCGCTTTACATATCAGTACAGTAATTCATCACGGGTTTCTAATTCATTGGTAAGTGTGTGTATAAGGATGTACTTAGCTCTCTTCGGTTTGTTCAGAGCATAAGTTATGTGACGATTCCAGGAGAGTCTTGAGTCGATAACACCAAGGTACTGGTAGTTGTCAACCCATTCGAGTTTCTTATTGTACAGAACCAGGAATTCCGGGGGACACTTAAGCTTTTTGTTGAAGTACACGGCTTTGCATTTTCCGACGTTAAGATTCAGTTTTCAGCAATTAAACCAGTCTTCGAATTTCTTCAAGGCGTCCTGCAGACGAGTGATAACGTGAGATAGCTGGTGCGCCCATGCCATGATGCCAGAATCATCAACATAGAGATATAAATTACACTTCTTGGGTTTTGGAAAATCGTGAACAAAATAATTAAAGAGAACGGGCCCGAAGACAGTACCCTGTGGGACACAGGCCTTTACCTTGCGGGACATGGAGAAGGTTTCGCCAACGTTGGCTTGATAGAACCTGTCTCTAAGAAAGGATTTCACCATCATAATCAAATTAGGAGGGAACCCATCTCTAATCATCTTGTAGATTAGTCCCTCGTGCAACACCTTATCGAAAGCTTTACTGACATCAGGAAAAAACACGCCACAGGACCTGGAAAGGTTTAGTGGGGTGCTCAGATCTTCAACGTGTATTCATATCTACATCTGACACAAATGAGCGGCCAAACTGTTAGTTCCGCACTAAACTATTAATGAGACAGTGGTCTTTGAAACTGGTGAGGATCGTTTTCTCCAAGACTTTAGACATCGACGGGAGTAGGCTGTCAGGTCAGTAGTTCGCGGGAATTGCAGGGTTTTGCCCCTGCTTAGGGATACTTAACACAACAGACTGCTTCCAAGCAGTCGGGAAATAGAAAAACTTCCAACAGTCGCTTATGATATTCGAGATGTCGTTAACGATGTTCTTTGGGAGATTCTTTAAGACTTTATTATTTACCTTGTCTCTTCCTGGAGCATTTCTCTTTTTCAGATTTCTTATGATGGTAGCTATCTCTCCGGCCTCGATGATAATCTTAGTTGTAGGCTGCGGGACTTCATAAAAGTTGGCAAGACCATCTTCCACAGTCTGAGAGATTATTGTTATCAGGGGTAACAAACTGCATCTCTAGAGTATCTGCAATTATTTGAGCTTTATCCTCATTAGTTTGGACTTAATTACCTTTAGGAGTGCGAAGTGGAGGAAGCGTATTATTCTTCTTCTTCTGAAGAGCTCTAACCACGTTCCAAATGGAATTGTCGCGAGCCGACAAGCTTTTGAGCTTGTCATTCCATCAAGCGTCGCTAAGCTCTTTTACCTCTTCTTGAACTCTTCTCACTAATCTGTTGTATTTGGTTTTAAGCCAAGGTAAACGATAATGCTACCAAAACCTACAGTTCTTGTTCCTTTCTGGAATCAAACGTTGGATTCCTTGATTGAGCATAATTCGATGGGTATATCTTACTCTGAAGGAATGAAAGGAGTGCGTTTATATAGAGCCCACGTAGAGTGGGGAGTAGGTATTGGACGGAACAAATGGGAAGCCTGGCTATGATTAGAAGACGTGGTGAGATAGACATAAAAAAGAGGACTAACGGAAAAAATATGATAGGATAACGCATACATAATCAAAATGACAAACACTAAGAAGAGACTAGGAATGAAACAGTCGAAGCCTGCATATTAGAGCACAGGATAAAAAGCAACTGCCTAAGGCGCTCCCACAGGCAGGTCCGATTTCCCCCGAAGAATACAGGGCTGGACAAAAAAATGAACATAGAAGAGGAAAAATATGAAAGGATATAGAAAAAACATTAAAACAGAGGAAGTAATTAAGAAAGCTGAACAAAAAGAATGTGGAAAGAACAGATAAGAAAGATAGGCGAGGGGAGGAAGAAAGGAATAGACATGGGCTTAGAAAAGCCTGCGACAAATTAGACAAATTAGGGAATAATTGGAATGGGAGGAGAATATGGAAAACGTAATGAAGGAATGGTGCATTTGCTAAGGTTAATGTCATTAGGGTTAGGGAATTGAATTTCCAAATAAGACTCGAATTGCTTTCTTTCTTTTTTGTTATGGAAGTTATTGCGAAGAATATAGAGGCTGACATCCTTTAAAGACAGACCAGGGGAATTAAAGTGTTTAGCGACAGGTGTGTCAGCATTCCTAGGAATGTCGAACTTATGCCTGGGGAATGTGGTACGAATGGTATTACCAGATTCACCGACATATTGCTTCTGACACGCTTTGCAATGCAAGAGACATATTAGGTTGTGAGAATTGCAGGTCAGGTTCTGATTAATCTTGAGGGTACAGGAGGAAGCACTGCTGGAAATGAAGGTAGCAGCATTAAGGTAATGGTAAATGCCACATCATTTTCATTGCAAGGTGTTTAGTGATAGCAGCATGGGCCAAAGTATCTTTAAAATTAGATGTCCGTTTAAAAGAAACTTTAGGTGGTTCAGGTGGAATGGAATGAAGAAGAAGAGAGTCGTCGATAATATGTTGATGTTTCCTAAGGAGATTTTTAATACTATTAAGTTTTGGGTGATAGGGAAGTTCTAGCGTAGGTGTTGCCATAGGTGGAGAAGGTTTGGAATTGTTATTAGAACGGGAATTACGATGTTTATAGATAGAAGCGCGTATGACAGATTTGGAGGAGTCGGTAAGGTAAGGGCTTTAGCATGGAAGTCCTTGTCGGATTGGTAAGTGCAGATTCTATGGATACGAGTTAATTGACCTAGAGGCATCCCTGGCAATGTCGTTGATGGCAGCTATCATAGTGTAAGTACTGATGCTGGTTGGTGGGCTTATTATAGAGATTAGTGGACAATTTATTACTAGTGATGGAGATAGAGACATCCAAAAAAGAAACCGTCGTGGTAGAATAATTGTAAGAAAATTTCATGGAGGGGTGGATAAAGTTAGTGTGGTCAATAAAGGATAGGAGTGAGTCTTCATCATGTGGCCAAATCAGGAAAACATCGTCAATACACCGTAGCCAGAGCAACAGCTTCAAGGGAGACGTGGAAAGTGATTTAGTTTCCATCTCTCCCATTAAGATATTGGCATAGTTGGGCGCCATTTTGGAACCCATGGCAGTGCCGCTGGACTGGATTAATAATCATTGTTAAAAATGAAGAAATTAGAGGTGAGGCCGGTGCGAAGGAGAAGGTAGATGGTGCCAGTACAAGAAACTTGGAAACGTTTGTTAGCCATGAGACTGTTGCGAACAGCTTCAATGCCATCATCATGAGGAATTTTTGTGTAGAGAGAATAGACATCAAAAGTGCAGCTTTCTTGAAATAATGATTAGAGTCATTAAGGCGCTGGATATGAGAGAGAAAATGGTTAGTGATATAGGAAGATAGAGTGGGTGGAATATGGCGTATGTGGTGGTCGACATAAGCTGATAGCGGCTCACAGAGGGTGTTATTACAAGATATGATCGGGCGGCCGGGGTTGCCAGGTTTATAAATCTTGGGAAGAAGGTAAAACGACCAGGAGAACTGAATTTAGGAAGGAGGAAAAGGCGGGTTTTAAGGTCACTTTGAGAAGAGGTTTCAAGTTGAGTGAGGATATTTTTAGTTAAAGGTAGAACGTTTTAGTGGGATCGCACCAGAGGTTAGTTTTTTGTAGAACGTGAGATCGGAGAGTTGCTTGTTAGCTTCATTAATGTAGTAAGAGATGTTCATAACAAAAATAGCTCCCCCTTTATCAGCGTGTTTTATTGTTGTCAGGGTTATTACTAAAGCGCTTATTCAAAGAAATTTGTTATTGGTGAGATTAGAAGGAGGTCCTTTAATATCTTTAGTGATGGAGAGTATATCATTTTGAATAGACTTGATCGCTAGAAGTATGGAAGGTTGAGCTGGTGGTGGGAGTAGAATTGGAAGGATTCGCGCAGAAGTACACACGGGATCTGAGGGCACGGCTGAAGTTATCTATAAAGGAAAGGATCTTAAAAGTATCAATGGTGTTAGAAGTAGGACAGAAGGAAAGACCTTTGGACAGGGTTTTGATTTCGAGGGGCTAAAGTATAGTGGTAGAAAGGTTAATCACAGCGGTAGTGCCAGGAGTGAAGGGGTGGATTGTTTTTAGACAAGGAGTTAATAAAGTAGGCGGATAAAGGATTAGTAAGAAAATCGGATTTATTAAGGAAGGAAAGATGATCTCTCTGAAATTTCTTGTATTTCTTGGTGTAAGTTTTAAAATGTGAAGAGCATTAATGTCCTGGGTATTGAGAGAGGAGAGAGAGTCGTGATGGGTGATGGACTGAATGAGGCTGCTGCAAGTGCTGGAACAATGATCGCAAAGGATAGGGAGGATATTGCGGGTGGAGTCAGAGACAGTGGAATGAATTTGAGAATGTGTAGAGGAGAGTATGCGACCTAATTGGATGCTGAGGGAAGAAATCAAACCTTTGGGAATAGTACGAATGGCATGTAGTAATGGGAAAAGGTAATTTTATAGGCGTGATAGGTGCAGAATTTGTCGCAAAGCTTTGGGAAAAAAGGCAGAAGGGTGGAAAAAAGGCAGAAAAAAGGCAGAAGGGTGGTTAGCAGTCTGTCATATGTTTTGGGTTGATCGTTGTTTGGTAGAACTGCGTGTGTTGTAAGTGTGTGGTCTGGCGGAAGTGTTAGAACTATGTGTTTGTGAGAGTCTGTTAGGTATATGTGTAGTGCTCTGTGAAGGTAAGTTGTCAAGAAGTGGTGTATGTGTGAGAATTCGGTCATCAGGGGAGAGTGTTGAGGAAGAAGGAACATCGTGAAGAGCGGGTTCATTAGAAGGGTCATTGGCGTGAGGAGTAGTGGAGCACATAGCAGAGGGAGTGGTGTCTGACGTTGTGTCGATGGATATAATGGAGATGTTGAGAGTTGATGTTGGTGTTGTTTGAAGGTGTTGAGTCTGAAGGTGAATTGCTGAGAGAGATGGTGAAGGGATATTGTCAGAAGATGTTATGTTTCATCGTCAGTGTCATGTGTAGTATTGGAGAAAAGGTTGAGTGTGGCAAGAGGTTGGCAGTATCTGATAACATTATGAGAGATGAGATCCAACCCCTTGAATGAAAGATGGAGACCAAATGTGACTAGAAGAGTATAGGAAAACGTTTTGAAGTGGGAAACGTTATAAGAAGTGGGAAACGTTTTGAAGTGTTATAAGAAGTGGGAAACATTTTGAATTGTTATAAGAAGTGGGAAACATTTTGAAGTGTTGGACAGGATTTGTGCAAGCTTGTTGAAGTGGGAATATTTTTGTTAAGCCGTGAGAAGTTCTGTAAGTGTGAGGGTCTGTGGAGATTTGTAAAGCGTGGTAGGATTGAAGATAAAGTGACTTGGATATCTTTGTTCGTGGAGAAAATAGCTATGAGTTATTGTATTAGGGATATCTTTGATCTACCAGAGGTTGTGCACATTGCAAAGAAAACGATATGGTATTTGCCATTTCCTTAACCCTGCCATCTCCATTTCCAGCAGTGCTTCCTCCTGTACCCTCAAGATTAATCAGAACCTGACCTGCACTTCTCCCAACCTAATATATCTTTTGCATTGCAAAGTGTGCCAACCAGATTCCCCAGATATACTAACCTTAGCAATGCTGACACACCTGTCGCTAAACACATTAATTCCTCCTGGTCACTCATTAAAGGACGTCAGCCTTTATATTCTTCGCAATAACTTCCATAACAAAAAGGAAAGAAGGCAATTCGAGTCTTTTCTTATTTGGAAATTCAATTCCCTAACCCCTAATGGCATTAAACTTAGCAAAGGCACCATTCCTTCATTACCTTTTCCATATTCTCCTCCCATTCCAGGTATTCCCTAATTTGTCGCAGGCTTTTCTAAGCCCTTGTATGTTCCTTTCTATAATTTCCCTCCTCTCGCCTATCTTTCTTATCAGTTCTTTCCACATTCTTTTTGTTCAGCTTTCTTAATTATGTATGCGTTATCCTATCACATTTTTACCGCTATCAGTCCCCTTTTTTTATCCTATCCCACCACGTCTTCTATTCATATCCAGGCTTCCCATTCGTTCTCTTCAATACAATACCTTCTCCCCCCCCCCCTACATTGTCTCTATATATACGCACTCCTTTCATTCCCTCAGGGGTTAGGTTAGGGTTTTTTTTTTATTCCGGAATGATGAGACTCGTGTAAGCACTGCTTACGTTCCACCTGAACAAGTATACACTTCAGTGCTCGATTGTCGATTGTCAATAATAATTTCCTATTATTTTTTTTCATAATGTGGAAGTCCTGCTTGGGTTAGTCAGGCTTCTTGTCTATTTCAGTGTATTTCATGTGGAATTTATTCCGGAAGGGTGAGACTCGTTTAAGCACTGCTTATGTCCCGCCTGCACTTCACTGTTCGATTGTCGATTCCTTCAGGGTAGTTCTCTAAAGCGAGGTGAACACACAGCGATTTAGTCAATGAAAACCTTTGATTTAGTCAACGGTGACCGTTTTCGTTTGACTAAGTTGGGGGAAACGAAGAAATCGTCGTCGACTCTAGTCAACGCAAAAATTCGTTTGACTAGATCAACGACAACTTCATCAAGCGAAAGTAGCCAATCAATATGCGTTACAGAATACGTCATCACTGAGATCATGGCGACGACACGTGGTTTCAGTTACATGGGATTTAAATAAAGATAGAATTCTCATCCACTTTTATACAGGTAAGTAAACAAAAAATTTTATATATTTTTTACAAATATTACAAGCCAATCTAATATTTAACTTTAACTTCCTTGCGCACACGTTGCAAGAATTTGCGTGACGTGTGTGTGATCACGATTGAGAATTTGAGATCACGTTTTCGCGCGTGATCGAGATTGTCGTTGACTTAGTCAAACGCAACTTAGGCAACTGCTTGACTAAATCACTACGTGTTCGCCTAGCTTTATATTCTCCTTGATTTAGAGAACTATCCTTGTTTTGACAAAGGATAGTCTCTATCCGAAACGTCAGCTTCTTTATTGATCATTTATTATTTTATTTTTGATTTTTTTTTATTTATTATTCATTTATTTAGGGAAGATGCACGAGTAATTGACAGTTTAAGACATTACCGTGAAACGAAATTGTGTACGGAAATCAAATTGCATTTTGAAACTTTTCTAGTTATACCATTAAATTGTAAATACAATGCAGAATGTGCCAATCTCTAAACAGTTATTATATCTTTAAAAGCTATTAAGTTATTAAATTTTTTCCTAACTAATGCATGAATCACCAGTAGTTGACAGTTAATGCACCAGAAGTTGACAGGCAGTTGCACCAGTAATTGACAATATTTTAATTGCACATTTTTATTATATATTAAAAAAAATTGACAACATTCAAAAACAGCTGATGAAATAAAGCATTTTTAAGAATGTGTAAAATATTTAACATTAACTAAAATTGTGCTCCAACGATATTCCAGTTCCTTCCATGTCCAACCTAGCATGTACTCATTAACGTTTGCAATTGCTGTTGTGATGCGAGCTCGCAGTTCCTGCAGATTCCGTACCGGGTTAGGGTAGACAGTATCCTTCACAAAGCCACAAAGAAAAAAAAATCTAATGGAGTTATGTCTGGAGACCTTGGAGGCCAGAAAATAGGTCCTCCTCTGCCAATCCAGCGACCTGAAAATGTGTCGTTCAAAGCCTTCCTTAACGAACAAAAATATAAAGAAAAACAAAACCAAAACAAAACAACTTCACATGTGTGTAAACATTATTCCGTAAACCGCACCTTTCTACCTGTCTCCATTTCTGAAATATAAGGTAAGCCGGGGGAAGGTGGATAAGTTAAAGCCAAATTGACAATTAAAAAAAATTGTAAGTGAAAAAAATTAAATTTTATTTTAAAAAATATGATTAACCAAGAGCAACAGTTTTAAGAATTTTCAAAATGAAAGATCAATTTTATGTGTGATAGATCATGAAGTTATCAATGCCTTCATCAATCCACCTTACCTCTAGACACCGGGGGAAGATGGATAAATGTCTATAATGTTGCTAATGGCCGATCAGTGAGGCTGTGCCTTCATTCAATAGCTTTTACTTAACACCTCCACCAACCAAAAAAACTGCATCCTTACAATCGTTATTCAAATTTGTAGATCAGAATGAATTTTACCGTGTCTTAGATAGTAGGGATTTTACTCATCAAGCTGAATGCTACTGCTTGCAGAAAATTTTTTCCCTTCCCGTTGATCGCGGCCAAAATCGATGGAATCAGAAATAACTAAAGAACAAATATCGTCGTCTAGTGGAAATAAGCGAAAACCGATTAAAAATTTTTTTTCGCGGTAACAGCTTAACATTATTCACCTTCCCCCAGCTTACTTTACGTGATCAAAGTTGTAAAGATCATTTTGGAGCATCCTCTATAGTTTTTTCATATTTATATATATAGAAAATAAAAGATACACTGTATTCCTGCGCGAAAGACTTGCAGTTACTGTTGATACTACTTCACGGAACAATCGCAAAAGTCTTCATTAAACAAAGCAAACGTCACAATTTTTTAACGCTGGCAAAAATCCCATTAAACTCCAAGTAAATTGAATTTTAAAAATAAACTACAATGGAAAGGAAGAAAGAAAAAATAAAATTCTTTCTTAGCGAGCACCTAGAAGCCAAGAGAAACATACAGTACTTGCCAAATTTCAACTGTTATTTGTTGTTTGTTATTTGTCACCCATTCACAGCACACATTGTTGATTAAACCTACTGTTGAATAACCTATTCTTGAATATACATATCGTTGCAAAACCTATTGTCCTGGAACTTAGAAATTTTAAGTGGAGAGTTTTTTTGGTCCAACCTGTATAATGGTAGATATATGGACTAGAGGAAAACACATTACCGAGCTTTATATTTTCTGTTTAACATATTTTCAGTGATCTTAGTTATGTTGCTTTCTCGCATTTTCTGTTTTTACAGATGTTACTCAAAGAACCAAAGAAATGGTTAATGCTGTCTAAGATTTCATCCTCCCATACGTTGAACCCTATAGCAATTTCTTTTTGGATTTACTGATTATTTTTGGCATACAATTTTTAAGAATTTTTGATGACATAACCGCATAACATGTCCACATATTTTTCTGTTTTTTTTTAAATGTTTAAAACGGTCTTCAAACCGACGATTGTCAAAGATGGTATGCTATCCGGCTTTTCAATGCAAGAAACGTGAAACTGGCAGACATTCACAATCAGATATATGAAGTCTACAATCAAAAAACGCTATGAATAATGGAATCGCGAGGAAATGGATTACGCAATTCAATGAAAGTCGTTATTTTAGGACCGATTTTTAAAATGTCAACTCTTTTGTGTATTATTTGGGATTTTAATATCTTATTTGAGGTAAAGGTTTCAGTAATACAGAGTGTCCCATTTAATCTGACAAATCAAAATAACTCGAAAATTACGCATCATACAAAAATAAAATAAAAAGGTACATGTTTAATATTTTAAAACTATCCACTGATATCAAACTTCCCCTCCTAACCCTGTGCGTGGGGCGATGAGCAACTTTGAAATTTCAAATGAGGAACCTCCATTTTATATTGCAGAATCGGATTCTACGCTAAAAGTACATACGTTTTGTCTGAAACATTTTTTTGATTCGTGATATATGGCGCTGTAATCGCACAAAATAAGATTTTTCCTAATTAATTTGTTGGTGGAGTCTCAACGGTTCGTGCCCATAGTACTTCAAAGACGATCCGATAAGTATTAGGCACTTAGCTCTCTGATTAGGTGAGGTGCTTAATCAATTTTTGAAAAGTATTCTATGCCACTGTCATTCTCTTTGCATCATGATTTATATAACTGTGCAAAAAAAAATTGAAATGATTGTCATTTATGGCGAATGTAGGAGAAATTTCGACGATGGTGTGAAATGTGTATGCTGAGTGTTTTCTTGAAAGTGTACGATCACGTTCTTCTTTTGTTACAGTTATTAAACAGTTTTTTACTGACGGAAGTGTAGCCGAAGAAAAGAACGCGTGCAGCTACTGTTTGTGGAGAAAATCAAATATCAGTACTAGCTGCATTGGCTCATAATCCGAGAAATATCGCATTAATTAGGAATTTCTCGTATGAGTGTTTGGAGAACGCTGACGTTACCTAAAATTCATCCGTATCATGTATCCTTGAACTAAATGGCGATGATTTTCAAAACTTTTTTGCTCATATACTATTTTCTGATGAATCAACTTTTACGAACCACGGTGATATTAACCGCCATAACATGCATTAATGGAGTGTAAAAACCCATACTGGATTCGTGAAGTAAACCATCAGGTCAGTTAATGTTTTGTGTGGAATAATTGGCAATAAACTTATCGGACCATATAGCTATTGATGATTATTTGAATGGTAACAAATACCGAAACATTCTTGAAGACGAACTATCATAATTGCTTGAAGACCTGAGCTTGGAAGTGTGACAGAACATGTGGGTTGTCCAGCACATAATTCGTTAATATTAAGCACGCGAAGTATTAGATCGGAATTACAATAATCGCTGGATCGGTAAACGAGAACGGTGCATTGGCAAGCCAGATAGTTCTTGTGGGGTTAGCCGTTTATAAAGAAACACCTAAAACTCGTGAAAACATGATGCAACGAATAAGGAATGTTTGCGCCGCGATTACACCTGACATGCTTTTGAGATGTGTACAGGCATTTGAAGCACGAATCAACAACAGCATTGAAGTTCGAGGTCACCATTTTGAGCTTTTAATTTAATTGAATGGTATGAGTCAAGGGAACTCACCTAAAACAAGCTCCCCGAGGGAACAGAAAGGTATCACTTGATACGTTTTTTAAACCAAACCGTATTTCTCGAGAATCTTATTTTGTGCGATTGAGGCGCCATCTCTCACGAATCAAAAAAATGTTTTGGACAAAACTTACGTATTTTTAGCGTAGAATCCGAATCTGCAAAAAAAAAATTGGGGATTCCCATTTGAAATTTCAAAGTTGCTCCCCGCCCCACCCATAAGAGGTGGGGTTGGGGGTCAAGTTTGGTATCATTAGATAGCGTTTTGCAAAATATTAAAGAGGTGTTTTTTTATTTTTGCCGAAGATACTTTCTGAGGATCTTAAACCAAACGAGTTGACGCTGTACACTGCTTCACCTAAAAGGTACAAATTCAAGCAGCAGTTTTATCCTGAAAGTCATGTGCAATATTTTTATCCTGAAAGGTAGGGGTTTTCTTCTTGATTTCTCGTAATATTATTTGCTTTGACAAAGGATAGTCTTTATCTGAAATGTCAACATTTTTCAGGATCTTATCACTCTGTATCCAATTTTGTTTTTTTATCAAGGGTTTTCGCATCTCGTCCTTCTTTCTTTTAGATCCGTCATTTAGTATGAAAGAATACAGAAAAATACCTCAAGTATAATTAATGCTTATATAAGGTATGGTTATTATAAAGAAAAATAATGATACCAGTTTAGCAATACAAGAAAAATTAGCTTTAATTTTGCTGATGCTTTTCTTAACACTTACATCTTCAGAGTAATGGTTGGAATTAATAATTTGTAAAAGATAAAACGCATTTTTCTCGTATTCCTAAATTGCAAACATTATTATTCTTTTTAATCACTTTTAAGCAATACAAAGACCCATAAGATAGATGTACGTTATGGTTAATTAGATAAAAATAACATTTTTTGAAAATAATACAAGCTTTTCCGGACACCTATATCTTAGGATTTTCACCATAAATCAGCTTTATTAATTTAATTGTATACCTTTTGACATCCTGAAGTGAGATGGGGCTAAGATAGAAAACATCTTCTGTTGTCTTGTCAGCATAAATTTAGCATAAAATCGTTCTTCTGTAATAGTTTTTTTAATTTCTTGTCATAAACTTCGTGTGTACAGAATTTCTTACTATAAGTGGCTACTAATGTATCATACTTTTAAATTGCTATTATATTGGAATTTCTGTGATTTTTTTCTCATATTTTGATATCCTCTCCTTTTTAAAATTTTTAAAGAAAACTAAAAAAATATTGTTGATTATATTTAATATGATTTTTAATTGAGGAGGTAAAAAGTTATCTTCCTATATAAAACCCATTTAGATTATCGTGATAGCTTTATATATCTGTTCGTTTTTTATTAACTTAAAAAATATTTAAAGGCCTCTGTTGATAAGCTATTTTACTGCTATGGCTGAGTGGTTTTGAAAATTCGTGAATCAGCATTATTATGAGTTAATCGCGATTAAACATTTGCTTTATTTAAAATTAATGTACTGTCTCTTAAAATCGAATTTTCCTTCCCAACCCTTCCACTACTGCAACTTAAAATTATTATTAGCAATCTCGAAACTATTCATCTGCGAAAATGAGTCTGGTTCTGAAATGCGATAATTTTTTCCCCCGTTCTGTTTTGAGTCCTTGAGAAGAATTGTTTTGAGTCCGGATTACCAATTTTTTTTAAATTCTAAGAGTTTTTGCTACATTTGAAACGCAAATGATTTTTTTTTTCAAAAAAAATGTAAAATATAGTGATTTTTAGTATTTGATAAAACTTTTAGAGCTATTTAAAAATTATTAATGATGAATGATAATTTCGTAAAATTATGTTTTTTACACTTTCCTTTTGTTGATATCCATTAACTCGAAAATAAAGTTCAATTATAAAAATCCAGACATTTTCTACATTTTCTTTTATAATGTATAGGATAAAGCTCATTATACCTTCATATAAATATATATTTTGAGGTCTAGTTTTAATAGTGTTTTAAAATTGTTCTCTGATTGGGAAATATATGAGATTCGCTGCTCTAAAATACTAATAAAACCAACCACTTAAATAATATCAAAAATAAATGAAAACTTAACATTAATTAATTTAAGATTACTTTAAATCGCATCATTTTATAAATGAATAAAAATAATTAAATAATTGTGTCAGGTGTGAGGACTGTCAATTAAATTCACTTCAGAAATCTAATGAAGCTTCGCTTGCTCTACCGGGTATGTATCAATCAACAGACCTTTTAAAATTATTAGCAAAAATTTTAATTACGATAGAATTGCGAAAAGGTATAATTATTAAATAAACAGTGATGATTTTATTTTTTCTAATAAAAATAAAAAGAAAAAAAAAGCTATGATCGCAATACTTTATACAGTAGAGAACTAGACGGCTGCTTGACTGACGCGGGTTTTTCGTGGCGTTAAGAATTTGAAAATAATAGCCGACATAAATAAATTAATATAATTTCCTCATATAGTTGCTATATAACGATTGTAATCAAAACGTTAACCCTCTACATTTTAGCGTTAATTAATGGTAATTTGATTAACTGCAGTTGATTAACTTACTCGTCCGGTTTGCCCACGCTAGGAACTGATATGCCATTGATGAGATTTTTTTAAATATTTCATTGTCTCTGTTATTAAAATTGAATAATAGCTTACCTTTATTTTGGTCAATTTCACTTGGTCAAGTGGAAGCCGTCGCGCTGACCTCGTTCTTTAGTCTAAGTTTCTAGTCGAAAGACAACGAAAGGGAAAGCGCTTAACGGACTTTTATTGTATTTTTTTCGCACTCTCTCTCTCTTTCTGCTTTACTGAACCAAAGGCAAGGTCGTAAACGACAAAAAGACAAATTCAAAGCGACAAGGCCGAAATGAAAATTATCTCTCAGAAATTATTCCAGATTGACAGTTTTTATATTGAAAACCTTAAAAATGGATCGTTGCATTTGATTATTAAAGCATTGTATATTATAAAATTAATTTATGTTAAAATATTGATTAATGTACATCAAAGACTTTTTTAAGACTAAAAAAAACTTTACGAATAGGCAAAATTGCATTTAGTTTATAGTTTTTGATCCAGTCTTTCTTGGTTTCAATGTAACATTAGGCTTTTCTGTTTTCGAAGAATTCATTCCTCTGTGAAAGTCCAACGATTCATTAATTTCTCTACCAATTTGACTTTTTCTCCATTTCAGATTTAAGTACTAATCGACGAAAACACAAGCATGAAATGATGTCATTTTCATCAATGTCGACGGCTACTACTGAGCATGGGACCGATAGCACGCGTGGTTCCTTAGCTAGTCCAGTAATTACAGAGAAATGAAAACGAAGGCCACCCGGAAAGAGAACCTATAGAGGGCTTTTATAACTTTTTTAAATAGAAAAAAACATCGTATTATAATAGACGAATAAAAAATGAGTATTTTCCAAACTTTGAAACGCAATTATGAAAACGAAGCGCAATTATGATTAGCATCATAGAAAGGAAATTTTAATTTAGAGTGCTCTAAATCAATTCTCCAAAGCTATAATTTTATTAAAGATTTAAAAACTTTGGGTGAAAAATTCTGAATAATATTAATAACTTGAAATAGCATTTAATTTGATCGAAAACGTTTAAGCTTAATGTAATACGTTATTGGTTGAGCATTACTTTTCTCTTATATCAGTCAGAATAGCTTGTATTAAAAAATTTATTAAAACTATCTGTAAAGTTTGATGTAGACGAATAGGTAAAAGATTAAAAATACTTAAGAATAATATGGGACTATCTTGGAGCTAAACCGAATCCAATGAAAAAAGAATTTTTAAAATCCGTTTATAAATGACGGAAATATCGATGAACATACATAAATAAAAATTCATACAGACGAACATAGAACCTCCTCCTTTTTGAAGTCGGTTAAAAATTAACACACTCTTCCAAATATTTAAGACCACTTATTAAAATTTTTACTTCTTATTTTCAGTACACGATCACCTGGAAACTTAGTATCCAATCTAAAAACATTGACGTCACTGAAAAAGAGTATACAATTTTGCATAAAATTTCATAGAATATTTCATATTTTCTTATTTTTAAAATGTCAAAAAGTAAACCTTTTTACCCTGTATCAAAAAAATAAAACCACTGTCTGCATGCTTCAAAAATTTAAGACCACGATTTAAAAAAAAATATAATAAAATGCTAATTAACGTACATTGCATGTTTAACATCATTCATTAGAATTCCTGTAAATAATTTATCTGCAGATACTAATTTCAGCTAGTTGCACTAACTATGACTCTGCAAATACATCATTCGTACTGTAACGGTTATAAGACAAAGCGGTGAATGAAATGTAAGGACGCTCCGTAGCTTCAACGTCTTTGTGGCGACAGAGGTTTTCTTAGAGTGATAGTGACGATAAGAAAGCATAAAAAGGCAACGTTAATAAAAGTCGGACATAATAATAAGGTACAATTACGGTACAAGGATTTGTAAGCATTAACTTAGGTACATCTTCTGTTGAGGTGTTCGCCGACGGCTGTTATCTATTCTCGAGGCGTAATCACGTCTGAGTAAACTTTCAAGCTAGTCAAAATATATAACAAAAAGGCAAACATTTGAATAAAGGCCAACCACAACTACAACTACAACTATTCTGACATAAAAATAACCGTGGCTTTATTTCTTAAATCGCCGTATCTCTATAATGTAAACGTAAACGTCAAACAAAGTACTGGTTTTTAAGGATCTCCGACGTGTTATTTTTATCGCCTACGGATGTTCAGAAAACTAAAAAAAAAATTATTATAAATAATAGATTATATCCAAACATGTGTCATTATAGCATGCCATAAAATATAATTACACATCTATTGAGTTCTGGGAACATTCAAAGGACGATTAAACTAAACTGGACCTAACTTTATATTTATATAAACCATTAAGGAATGACATAACCAAGTACCGAAAGGTTAAACTAAACCATTCGCGGAACCATATTTTAAACTGCCCTATGCTAATATTGTAAGTTCCTAATGAACCTTGATGATCCATTAACCACGTACTTTTGAACCAATTTGGATTATTATTAATTTTACGTTATATTCATTCATGACACATCATTCCAAGTCGTTTGATATATTACATGCCATATTTTAGCATTGAAAG
>JAHWFO010030346.1:464234-488237 GCA_023313115.1 Rhysida immarginata | reverse complement strand
GAACCATCATGGTTCCACTAAACCAGGTTCCTTGAAACCAATTTGGACTATCATTACTTTTACGTGATATTCATTTATGATACATCATCACAATTTGTTTGATATATTACATGCCATATCTTATCATTGAAAATTTTTGAAGGTGTCATAAAGGTACCATTAGTGCACGTGCCAATGTTTCGATTGCAACAATTTTCAAAATGGTTCATTTCCTGAACCATATTTATTGGCCGAAATAGTAATTTATATTCGCTTGTATCTCGTCATTAAGATTTGTTTGACATATTACTTAATATATCTGTCCATTGAAAATTGCTAGGTGGGGTCGTGATGGTACCATTTGTGGACGTGCTAATGAACCGATTTAGATAAAATTTATGATTTTTTCATGGCATGTACCATATTCATCGACTGACGAAAATAGTAATGAATAACCGCATCTATCTCGTCATTACGATTTGTTTGATATATTACTCAATATTTCTTCCCATTGAAAATTGCTGGGCGGGAAAATAGAGGTACCATTTGTGCACGTGCCAATGAACCGATTTAGATATTTGTAACTGGTTCGTGCCATGAACCATATTCATCGACTGACGAAAACAGATTTTGAAAATCTTTCATAACCTCGGAGGAGTTTGAGTTACAGACGGACAGACAGACGGACAGACACGTTTCCCCACACTGATAGCATAAAGCACCTTTCGGTACTTAATAATTCAGCGTTTTGGTCATATATTCCAAGCCTTTTGATTAGGCATGTGCGATTGATACATTGTTGTTTATTACCGATAGGACTTTTATTTCTTTAATTGAGTTTAAGGACTTGATAAGATCAGGACTGATTATCGTCTCTGTGTTACCGTAGTTTATACGAGTTTTAAATTGTGATTTTGAATCTTTGCTTAGTGTCCTACTTATGAGATATATTAATGTAATGGTACAAAGCATTTTGATGTTTCAATATATCATTCCAATATTAACTATTTTACTTAAGCATTCAGTGCGTTTGATGGTATTGCTAATTTGATAAGATAGATTATAGAAAATTAAGAATTATTGCAGAAATCTAGTTTTGTGTCTTTAGCTAATACTATTGTTGAATACGAGTCATTATTCCTTTAGGATATGTTTTGCTAAAGGTTTGATCATTATTTATCTAATCATTTATTTACCCATTTACTTGTTTTCTAAAGGAGCCCGATTGGATCTTTTAAATTTTCATTTTTATTTTATCCTATTGTCAAATAAACATTATTTACTTTAATTGCGTCATCTGTCACTGGATTTATTTCCACTGCGTACACTTCTCTGTTACCTTGCAAATCCTCATGTGACAAAGTCAGGTAAGTCATCTTAATTTCTTCTTTTCATGCACATTTTTGCATAACATACGAATTAGTTTTAATAATTTAATCGCAGTTCACTTTAGTATAACAAAAGTCAAATAATTATTTTTCTTTTCTTTTTACTTATCAGGCAAATTTCATTCAACAGGGTAAGTATTGGAGCGCGCGTGTTTTCGGAAATCAGAACTTCTAATTCTTATTTCTATTCCAGCCACGTAAATTTAATGCAAGTAAGTTTGGGAAAGGGGAAATTCTAAGTCTATCCTAATAATCCTCGTAAGAATGGATAAGGTAGGGACCCCAAAATTTATTCATAGAGGTGTAACGATCTTTTGGCGGTGTTAGTTAGGAAAAACTTACGGCACCAAGAACCTCTGAAATAACTTGTAGGTCGACCCATGCGCTCTACAACGTCCTATCTTTTATGATGCATCTGTGCCACGGTACGACGAACACTTTCTACGTCGGATGAGCGTAACTGCAGATTTCCGAATGTGTATTTCCAGCATGTTTTACGCCCCATCGCCGGTCAAATAATTCTAAAAGAAAGAAGTAAACAAAATAAATCAACAGAGGCCTCGCAGAGCTATCGTGGCCCATATACTTTTTTTAGTACCAGATGTTTGTTCTGCATGTGTTTGTTCTTTTCTTTATATTTTTGCGTAGAATATCCTCAATTTCATGTTGAGTTTTCTTAGTTAATTCCTCGTACATCAATATCTTCTTTAGTATCGGAGCGGTTTTCTCATGTTTGGTCATAAAGAGCGGCCTTACGTCTCCGACCTTAGGCTTTTCTCATCTCGCCTCCAAACCATTTTTCCGTTATGGCGGTCTTCGTTATTGTAACTATCTTCTATATATTTTTAATTTTCTTATCCGTCGTAAGTAAAAAACCTTCTTAACGCGACGTTTGTTGCTCGTATATCTTCTATTGTTGTCTTGAGTCATTGTTTACCCGCTCTCAAATTCAAGATTTTCAGCGTTTTATCCTTGGACGAGGGGCGATTGGTGAATGACGTCACCTTAAACAATTTCCTACCTAAATCTTTAGGTAATGATACGAGAGTTCGTAGGAGGAGGGAGACCCATAACGTTGTAACGTTTTGGAACGTTACAGAACAAATTCGAAATTATTTTAAATCACCTTTATAATAGCAAGTCTCAAAGGCAAATAGCAGATATTGCAAATGTCATCAAAATTGCAGTTGCAATACTATACGTCGTTACAAAAAAACTGGAAATGTGTTAACAAATCGCCAAATTCGTCGACCAAAGAAAACAATTAAACGTAATAATAGTACTCTTATACCCCGTTAGCATTAGTACCTTGAATCTGGTTCGATAGCTTTAGGTAAATTCGAAGTTTGAAATGCGAACGCTAGCGATCTGGATTCAAACTAAATCGATAGTCCTCAAACACGATTCATTAAATCCTATTTGGAGAACTCGATCGGTGATGCTTTCCTTGATCGATATAGATTCCTTCCTTCCCATAATCCCTTGCACCATTTAGTTTTCACAAAATGGCATCCAAGAAATCGGACTCGTAGTCCGAAGAAGAAATCAAGCTGGTAACGCTCCAGTACCAACATACGGTCTCAGGGACTGACCCATAAAATTTTCGGCGCCACAGCTCACACGCGTGCAAATAAATAGTTGATTTCTTGTGTAGCTTCACTTTGCAGTTAGTCCTATGATATATGCATAAGCAGCATTTTTAGATATACATGTTAATGAAATACGTGTATTCGTACCTTCGATCCTGTGGACCGATGTTAATAATGGTGTAATTATTTTCAGTTGATATTTTTATTTATTTATTTATTTAATTAATTAAAAAAAATGTAATATCCACAAATAGGATACAGAAAATTTATTTGCTTGGAAAATATAAAGCCAATAGATATAGTTCTTCCAATGAACATAATACCCCGTTTGCACTGCAAATGTTGAGCTAGCTCAACGTGCTGAAGCTAGCCTAAACAATAGTGCGAACAAAACACATATTTCACATAAGCTAACTTAGCTAGGCCAGTTTCTCAAACTAGCTTAGCGCGTTGAGCTAGCTCGACGTTGCATCTTGGGTACACACCAGGCATCCTATAGACAAGGCCAGCCGAGGCTTCCGAGATTATACAGGCTAACCCATATCTTGAAAAAAAATCATTGTTAAACTAGCAACAAATATGGCGACAATAAAAAAGGCAAAATTACCCGGGTAACCATTGCCATCTGGGGTCATAAAACCGAAATAGGCATTACCTCCCAGATTTATACATGTAATATAAGCACGAAGCCTTTTATAACTCAGAAAATGCTCAACGAATCTTCACGAAATTTTCCATGTACGTAGTTAGCGTCACTGTGCTCTATGTAGGGTACTTTTTATACCGTGTTTATGCCAATTTTTTAAGTTATTCTTATTTTTCGTAAAGTTGAATAGTTTTCAAGGGATGTCACTACATGGCGATATATCTTATCGAAAAGTTGAATAGGTTGGTTTAGTTTGGTTGGTTTATTAGAAATTTTGGCGTCGACTACTAAGGTCATTTTGCGCCTTTTACACAAGTTATATCTGTACGCAGCCCGGGACAAACACAAACATCCATGACCAAGGCGGGATTCGAACCCACGACCAGGCAGACTCGAGAACTAGAAAGCCTATGCCCTAGCCCTCTCGGCCACCTGGCCGGCGAAAACTTGAATGGTATGTTGTTTTTAAAGTATGTCGCTAGATGCCGAGGCCAGACGGCGCACTTTAATTTAGTTATACTCTATAGTAACTTTAATTTGACGTATTAATTTTATTTTAGTAACTAATTTCGTTTATAGAAGCAAAATTACTATATAATGATTTAAGAGACCATAGCTTAAACCATATTAAAGATAGACCTGGAAACCTGCCAGCATACTTGAAGTGCTCGGTACCAGCTGTTTTCGCTGCGGCCAACCGGGACACTACGCCCGCAGTTGTCCGCAGCAGGGGGCAAGACCCCGGGATTTTAATACTGGGGCAGCGGCCAGTGAGACTATTTTGATGCGTAGTGGGGAGGGTGGATTGTGCATGACAACTGTTCACCTTCAGGGGCAGCCAGTGTCAATGTTATTTGACACCAGGTCTCAAGTCTCCATGATAGATGGGGAGGCTTGTAAGTGGCTTTCATGTGCCCCATTTCCCATGTCGGACTTAATGATCAAAGGAATAAATGGAAGCTGTTTGTGCCTGAACCAAGGGGTCTCATTAACAGTGGATATCCAGGGCCATTATATGGGTGCACACACCTTCAAGGTGCATTCTTTTGGTGATTGCCCATATGATGGTATCCTGTGAATAGACATCTTGGCTGGAATGATGTTTAAATGTGCGTCTATGGTGGCCATATGCAGTGCCAACATTTATGCTGGAGGAAGAGAGGGGTGCTATGAAGCACAACAGATTCCGGGAGATGGTAGGAATTCAGTATCTGGTGGAAGGTCGGGGGCAAGGTGCCGTCAGAGACGGTATAGATATAAACCCCGAGCATCAAGAGCATTTGGGGTAGTGGTGGTTAAAATGCTGGTAAATGCATGGATGAGTGGTGGCCATCCGCGGGCCCAGCGGGAGAAAAGAGTACTTTGCCACACGCATAGTAGATGTAGGTGTCCCCAAAGGGGAAGAGCGCGAAATAGAGGCCCAATAAGGAAACCGCAGGTTTCTTGGTGGGACAAGGGGGTGATTCTGCAGGATCATAGGTTTAGTCTGGTGGAACAGGTAGTTGCCCCAGGTGACGGTTGGGCCCCTGGGGTGGTTAACGGGGTAGTCCATTATGGAAATGGGCCAGTGCAGGGCACTATGGATGTGATATGCCAGCCGCCTGAGGTATGAGAAAATGGGCTTGACTGCAATAACAAGGAGGTGGTTGATACATATCCAGGGTGTCTCCCCTGCTATGTGGGTGGTGGCCGATAGAGGTGTTGATGCAGTGGGTGATGGTGATGAGTGGCAGCCATCAGGGCTAACGCCAGTACCGTGTATCCTGGGCAGCCTCTCATGCAACGAAAGGGAGGAAGGGTCTCAGATTCAGGAATATTGTAACTATCCAGGTGAACCTCGATATCCAGGGACGCTAATTGTAGGATAGAGGTGGTTTGGCCTGCGCAAACAGGAAGTGAGCCAGGTGGGCGTATTGTTATGATGAATGACGTAGGGACTATATGACTGATGCTTGGGCAGCATTCCCAAGTGGTAGCCCTGAAAACAGTATTGTATACTACAGGATGCTGAGACTATGACTGAGGAAAATGGTAGAATAGTGGAACGAGGGAAAAGGGACAGTGCTTTGGATGGTCAGGAAGTGATGAGTGTTTCGGTGAATAATCAGGCGGATAGCCTACAGGATGCCGTTGTTTGCAATGCCCAAACCCATGGTCCGGCCTCGTCCCTTGATGAAAATAGGGGCCAGTTCGACCTGGCCGAGGACAGTGGACGCATGCTGAGTGAGAACGCCGCTGACGAGGCGGCAGAGGAGGATGATGTTCCTTGGTGGCAGCAGGAGGGTATATCGGAACAGAATATGGGAGGAACAGCTGGAAAGCTGCATAATTTTGCCTGGATCGTGTGAGGTCCAGCCTTTATGCGAAGACGCGGACAACGTTCGCTGCTGCACGGACGGGTCTGTATCGAACCCGTGGAAGAAGGCTTTTGACAGAGATAATGGTGTGGGTGTAAATAGTAGCCCAGAAAGGATTAGAGACGGCACAACGGATAAAACTCTAGAGGAAAGAATGAGTTGGAGAGAGGGACTTAAGGTATATGGGGAGGTAAGGGAAGAGTTGATGGCTCGTGCTGAAGTCTCTGACAGGAAACGCAAAGCACGTGGCCGTGGTGCGGCAGTGGCACATCAAGCGTTGCCCCGTTTGGTGGCAACTCTCACTAGAGATACGGACGGAGAGTGTTGTGTGGACGAGAAATCGAGACATGGTCTAGGAAAGACAAAAATGTCTAAAAGCAAAAATGGGGTGCGACTCCTTTCCTTGGTAAAAGTAAGCGCCCTGGTTTCTGTGATCTGGAGCTGTAGTTTGTTTATTATCGTAGTTGTCAATATTAGTGGTTGTATCGAGTATGCGAAGTTTTATAAGGGGACGTATGTGACATATGATGTCAGTTTATTTTTTTTATTTATCCAATTTTACTGTTGCTATTAATTTATTCACTTGTTTTTTTTATCTGTGTCTTAACATATTTAGTTATTTTTTGCGTGGAGTGTTGCCATTTCGCAATAATTATTTAAGTTGTGACTTTAAGCGTGATATTATAAACCGCCAACATTTAGTTCTGCTAACGAGTTAGCATTGTCGAGAGAGATGAAATTCTCCGTATTCATGGGATGCTGACTCGTTGGGGCAATTGTTGCGGTTTGTTTTGTTGTCTTTTTGAAATTCATGAGAGATATAGGGAGAAATATCAAAACATAAACATTGAATATCCGCCATCTTTTGAGGGCATCGAGACCCATGGCTGCCATGGCTCTGAACTTATCCCATTGTTATACAATACATCCAAACACGCAACAACTCGTTACCATCGTTATACAATAACAAGTCGGGCAAAAACGGCCACTTCGATGAGTAGCAGTATAGGATTGCCTTCCTCTTGCCCTCAAAAAATGGCAGCTGTACCCATCATTCAATGCGAAGATATTTTCCCCTATAGAAAAAAAACTTTTGATCTGGATGGTCGTTGTTTTTTTTCGATGAGCAAGCAGGTTTTAGGTTTAGATAAAGCCTATCTTCTCGATAGCGAAGTTGTCGGACAATGGGTCGTTCGATAGCGAAGTTCTCGACCAGCTTGCTATAGTTATGCCTTTAAGTAATTTACGATTATGTTTGAATTCAATTGATGACCGAAATCGTATTGAATTTTTAATGATGTTGTCTTTGTTCATTCTGCGTCGTGAGTGGTTCTGCTAAGATGAATCGCCGATGTTCTTTTGTTCCGTTCCACGCCGTTATCGCTCTCCTGCCCCGACGAGCTTGGCAGTGAAGCCGTGCCGGTTCGTATTACAGCGCGGGATTTATCTTGCGGCGAGTTGATGAGTTGTCATTAAGATTATTTGACGGGCTCCGGAAACATTCTTGAAGAAACGTTTTGCGTTTTCCGAGTGGCTACAGACAGAGTGTTCTTAGCCACTGCAACCTATAAACCATTAAGTTGCTAGCAGTTCAAAGGAACTGGGAACAGTCCATGTACGAACAGAAGTTTATTCCGAATAGAATTGTGCGAGTAAAAAAATGTATTTTAGAGCCTTCTGTTAAATTAATGCTTAAAGTACCTGGTAATGGAATCTGATGGTTTGTGTGAGGTAGCGCAAGAGTCCTGACGTTGTTCAGCTCTGATTGCTTCCGTGTATGAGTAGCATGATTATTCAGCTCTGGTGGCTCCACTTGTGTGCTGGTTGGCTGTCGCTTTTCGTGGGCGCTGAATGCGCATTATTCAGTGGCTCGTTTCTAGTAATGGTCTTAACAGATACGTGGTGGTGATGATACATTATTTGTATTAGTCTGTGGCAGGACTATGAAGGGTTATTGTGCCCCCTTCTCATTTGCATAATTGAAGGGTGCACATGACGTGTTCCTTACGTTGTGGGTGGTGTAGAAGTATTGCAGGTGGGAGACTGATGCAACAAACAGCCAAGGACCGAGCGCCAGAGAGAGCTGAATATTCCTATTGAGAACTCTGCACAAACGGGGATAAGCTGCAGGCGGACCTTGTCAAGCAACAGGCAGAAAATATTGAATGAGAATGGGTGTCTGCCAACGTGGAGAAGCTTGTGAAGTTAACTAAGTAAAGATAAATTAAATTTTAGTAGGGGCCCCTATCTACTTTGATTAGCAACCTATGAGGCTAGGTCGCTGTATGTATTTGTTTTTCAGTGAATAAATTCTGGCAACATTGTCTTTTATTGTACATTTTAACGCTACAAAACCCGTCGTCGTCCTTTATTAACAGGTCCGGAACCCGTGACTGCTGTTGGGCGTGTATGATGGTTTCCTTTGGGTACCCCCTTCCCAAGTAACAAATCCTCCCCAGCCTCCCTGGAGCGTCACAATATTAAACTGTTTATATTGTTGCAAGTTCTCACGTGTTTCTACTACTACAACCAGTCCTGCACTACATAGTGGAAGCGGTAATTGCTCAGCAATCTCGACAACATCTCGTGTAAATAAAATCACTTGCCCCCTAAACCAATTTTGGCTGAACCTATTTTGTAACTTAAAAATTTTTAAAATGGAATTATTCTCGTAAGTAGGCGTTGTTCCACATTCGTCAAACTGGCTATTTCTGGTGATATAGGTGCAATATCCATTTTGTTCTAATACGCTTGGGGAGGCACTTTACGTTTCCTCAGGGTGGTAGAGTATCGCGAACATGTAATCTTACTTGACGAAGCAGTGGTGATTCTTGGGAACGTGATATAACATTTCGCTTGCAATTCTTCGACAGACGTTCCTTATTTTAATTAAAACAACGATAAAGTTTATGTGGATAGTTGTAATGATAAACTTAATGGTGAATAAAAACTCTTTAACCACAACTAGAAGTAAGTTGAAAAAATACAACCTGTTACAACTGGAAGCGCTTTTCGAATGCCCTGCATTCATCAAAATTCTTAGATGTATTAATAAATAGAAATCAAAATTCCTTATCTTTTGAAGTTTACAGGAAACCAACTAGTGACTCCAGCCACCCATGGAATCAAAAATTGACAACGTTCATTTCCATGATAGATAGAGCGTTGAATCTACCTCTCAACAATGCCAATCTAGATAAAGAAATTGCAATAATCAAAAACATAACAGAGAGGAACGGTTATAGCAAAGTGACCATCGACAACCTACTCAGGAAAAGGAAGCTAAAGAAGTTTATAGAAGATATCACCACCCTTAAAAAAAGCAAAGACATTACGAAAACGATTACTTTACCATATAATAAGTGTTACACAAAAGGTTTAAATGCGATCTTTAAATCATTTAATTTATCCCTTTCTTTTAGCAACCCAAATCAGACCAAGAATTTTCTCCATAACCCGAAAGACGTCATCCCTCCTCTTAAAAAATCGGGCATCTACAAAGCGAAGTGCTCCATGTGCCCGAAGTTTTATTTTGGACAGACTTTCAGGAACATAGAAACCAGGTTCAAAGAACATCAGGCACACAAGAAATTTGGAAGAATCAGACAATCATCCATCGCTAAACACGCAATAGAAACCGGCCATGATTTTTCTTTAAAAAACGTGAATTTGATAAAATCGATTAATAAAAGATACCTGTTGGTCGCATTCGAATGCCTAGCCATTCAGAGTGCAGACAAGAAACGCTTACTAAACGCAGACTTGGGACCAATAGAAGAGTCTTCCCTTATCCAATGGGCTTCTAAGTTACCTAAAGGATAACGGTCTTATAGCAGATAATTTCACTCATTGGCTTTCGTTCAATATATAAACCCAGCGATTGTCACCCTAAAGTCAGATCTTCCAGACCTCCTCGACTTCGCTTCAGGCCGGTTTCGAGTATCTCCTTTAGGCTGCTGAATGATGAATGCAGGGCATTCGAAAAGCGCTTCCAATTGTAACAGGTTGTATTTTTTCAACTTACTTCTAGTTGTGGTTAAAGAGTTTTTATTCACCATTAAGTTTATCGTTCCTTATTTTCTTTAATAGTTTCCGTATTCCTATTTGCCCTCATGCGAGTTCCACATTTAGTTGGCCTACCCATGACGTTAATAAAATTTTCAAAGTAAAAAATATGAAAAAAAAAATGTTGGTAAACAAACTTCGAAATTAGTGACAATTTAATTAATACACTAGACTTAACAAACTAAAACCATTAACTACTAGAAACGAACCCACCCGATTGTATAATCGGGAAATAATCCATTGTTAGATTTTTTCTTTGTTGTGACATAGTCCGCCGTCGCTGATTTTATATATATCTTATATATATATAAGGTAATGTAAGTATGTGTCAGGTTAAAGTAAAATTTAATACACAGCCGTGTAATACTACCATAATGATGGAAAAAATTTAACACCTGAAATAAGTCTCTTTAAAACGTAGAAATTAAGTATCGTCATATCTATATATATGAAATAGACTTGGTTTATGTTCGTTTGCTTGCATGTGTGAACAATCAGTCCATGGTGTTTGCGTCAACAGTCGGCTGGGTGAACAATGGTTCTTCGGCTTTTGTTAATCCTATTTCTACCAATAGTGTGCTTTAAATTTGGCCCTTTGATGATGATGTAACAATGTATAGTTTCTGTGCGCAGGCCTTCTGTCTAAGTGGTGTTGTCCAGGGCAACGCCTCCTATAAAGAAAGCCTCTGCACTGAAACGTCATACATTTTTTTACTATTTCATACTTCCTTTTTGAATCGTATTTCTACCAATAATAAGGTATGACGACTTTTGGTCGACTTATGATGATTTAACAATGTATGACGTTTCATTATTATTTATTTTTTTATTTAAAATCTTTGAAGAGATGTAAGAAATTATTCTAAAACAAATAAGAGAATACAACTTCTAGGCGTGCAGTTGCTCAAGCTTTTGCTGAAAATGTGTAGGTACTTTTCCTCATGAGCTAATAACTGGAGAAAATTTATTTTTCATATGGATTTTGCAGTTTAGTAAATTCCTTTAGAGAAGTTTTAGATGTAGCAAGTTTCTTTAGAGTAGTTATAGATCATGTTTTTCTAAAGATATTAGAAAATTCTAAAGATCTCAACTGATTGTGTGAGACGCCAATTCTTGCTGCTAAAAGTGATACTATCAATATAAACAATCAAATTCAGGGCACGATTCCACGCTCTATGACTGAATACCACTCTCTATTGAACGGTTAAATGTTGAGGAGATATGCTGATGAGGCTGTAAACAGAAATGAGCCTCGTTAACTCTCTCAATCCATCTATGAAGTATTTTTATACATCTATAGACACAAATAAATCAATACTCATAGCCTGTCTTTGATATTTTAAAATGTCGAATGCAATGTCGAATTTTCCTGGGAGAACCCAATTGGAAACTAAATTCCAGTGCAAGCATTTAAAAGAATTCTTTTCGTTTTTCCAAAGTGAATATATATATTTTATTAAGGCTTTTTCGTTTATATTGAAGTTCAGATATTGCAAAATTTCTTCAAACAAACAGCCCGAGCAACGCCGGGCAAATCAGCTAGTATGATATAAACTATACGCCTATTCACACTGAAGTTAACTATTTTCTAACTTAAATTTTTACTATATACGTCACTTATATTATAGTAGTTTTTTCTAATACCATACATAGTATGTACGAATAATACACTAAAAATGGAAATATAAACTAAATTAAAAAAAAATTAAACAGACTTCAAAAAACTACAAAAAGGTACTAAAAAGAGGAAAATAAATGAATTAAATATTAAATTTAAAAGATAATAAAATTACTTAATAATATACATATTACTACATACATATTATGGTCCCTTTATATAATTCTAAAGTGGCAATTTATCAAAACCTGTTACGTATTAATTTCAATAAAATCTGTATATACAGGGTGTTTTTGAATTGAGTACAGATTTTTTGGGAGATGATAGAAGAGGTCCTTAGAAGTATTTTTTGTCATATGAACATGGGGTCCCCGCAGCTCCGTTTACTTACAATACTGCATTGAACAATCAAATGACACCGGGACGCAGTGTGCGTTGGTAGGCTTAGATTATTTTATTTTTAACAATTAACACAAGCAATCTACTGTATGACTTTTACTGTAATTGTTCGAAATGACCGCCATTTGCTTCATAGCACAATTCGCAACGCCTTATGAATCATTAAGTGTATTCCACGTAAAACGATTCATACTGTTTGTTTAACTTTACACATGTAAAAAGTACATCAAGTGAACTTTTTAAAACAAATCTTTGCCTACTGCTTTCCCAGAATGCGATTAGTTCATTTACATATGGACTAATCGTATTTTACAAAGGGGTTGGATACCATGGAATCTCCTTGACGAAGTTTGTCCTAAGATTTTTCAACAAACAAGCACGTGCACCTTGAAATTTCTTTGCAAACAATTACTTTAAAGGTTATTACAGTAGATTGCTTGATTTAATTGTTAAAAATAAAATAATCTAGGCCTACCAACGCACACTGCGTCCCGGTGTCATTTGATTGTTCAATGCAGTATTTTAAGTAAACGGAGCTGCGGGGACCCCATGTTCATATGACAAAAAATACTTCTAAGGACCTCTTCTATCATCTCCTAAAAAATCTGTACTCAATTCAAAAACACCCTGTTTAAAGAAGGATGTTTGTGGGTTTGTCCTTGGGGTGAAGGGGTAAATTTTGAAAATTTTAATTTGGTAGGAGTAGGGGTTAGACCCCATGTGTTATTTAGAAAGTTGTAGAGCATCATGTAAAATGTGGGTTTAGCAAAAAACCCGGTGAAAAAATCTCATGCACTGCCCCCTTTATCGAGTGGGTAAATTGCAAGGTATGGCTAGCTGACGTGGACAAAAACCACACTTATTAGAAAACAGTAGGGCCTACATTTGGAAAATTAATGAGAATGAATGAGTCGTTACCCTGGAAAGCTAATAATACTGTTTTCTAATACATTTTCAAATGTACTGTTTTCTAATAAGTAATAAAGTTCTAATAAGTTTCTAATGAGTTTTCTGTTTTTGTGTACATTAGCTAGCCATACCTTTCACTTTACCCACTCGATAAAGGGCAGGGGATGAGATTTTTTCACCGGGTTTTTTGCTAAATCCACATTTTACATGATTCTCTACAACTTTCTAAATAACACATGAGGTTTAACCCCTACCCCTACAAAATTAAAATTTTCAAAATTTACCCCTTCACCCCCAAGGACGCGAAATGTTTTTATTCTGAATTAGGGGACATTAAAACCAAATAATCAATATTCATTTTCCCCCAATCTGTTCCCCTTGAGTCGTTGTTTGGACCTAAAGACGGGACACCAATTATGAAACACCCTGTATAGGTATATTAATAAGTAATTTTATTAGCTTTTGAATTTAATCTTTAATTCATTTATTTTTCGCTTTTTAGTACCTTTTCATAGTTTTTGAAGTTGGTTTAATTTTTTTTTTCTATCTTGTACTTATCAATATTAGCTTTTCCTAGAAGTAAAATCAGCAGCTCTGCTTTTGCTACGAGCTTTAAAATATTTGTTTTTTGACTTTCTTACTAGGTCGATTTAGGTAATTGATTAAAATGGGGCGTTTTGAAACATTTCACGTATGCTCTTACCTCTTCGACATAACGTAACTTTTGAATTCTAAAAAAAATAAGTCTGGTTTTAATAGTTGTGTTTTGGAGAAAAAAAAAAGCAGACGTTAAATTACGTTGTACAGGCCATCGTCTGAATGAGGAAATTCTGATTAATTTTTTAGCAGAGACGATAAGTTTATATTTGAAAGAGTAGTTTTATAACCAGCCAAAATGTAATCTATATTACCACAATATTCAATTTTAATGAGATTTCCGTATATTAGATAGAGGATAGAGACAATTTACTGTACCTGTATTCTGGTTTTCCCTCAAACTTGGAATAAAACCACGACACAGTGACCCGATGAGTTTTTCAAACTACAATAAACCATTTGGATTGCTTACAAATTTTTTTTAAGAGGATTTGATTGGCTTGTTTTTTTATCGTTTTTTATCATGTCTATGGTTTGAAATAGTCTGCAGGTATAATTTACTTCATCAGAGTTTAAACTTAAGATATTATGTAATACTTGAAATTAATGCATATTTTCATTTTATCTTTTTTCCCCCCTTCTTTTTTATTTCATGTATTAAACTCATCGAAGCTTCTGGCTGTTGGGAAATTCTAATGATTCCATGCCTTACTTAAATGTAACTTTATTCTATAGATTAGTCATTTATTGCGGCAACCAGAAGCATCGTATAAAACAGACCGACAGATTTTCAAACCTGTTATTCTACAACAGTACTTTGATGATTGCAATAGCAATTACGATTTAACAAATTCCTGGTTCAATGATAGAAATTATTAATTTTAAGAAAATTATTTCAAGAGTCCTATTTACAAGGTATTTATCCTATTGATTTGCTATTAATTTGTCATTGTTGTTTTTTTTTACATAACTTAATTTCATATAAAATTTATGCACAATTTTTAATAATGTATTGAATACTTTTCAAATGACTGTTCAATGTTTTAAATTGTCCATTTTACTGTACAAAATTAAACTGAAAAAATATTATATATGGAAATTTAAATTCAAGTTTTATAATGTATAAATTCCAGTTTCTGACAATCTATTTGAATTTTCTTCGAGAATAATTTTATTGATTACTCTTTTTTTTAGACAATATATTTTTATAAAGCTGACATTTCTATTGACACAAGATTTCTTTTAAATTACTAAATTATAATGAAACCTTAACAGGATTTAATGGTTAAAAATTAAATAATAAAAAGACGGATTAAAATAAAGCGATCTTTAACTTGTAGACAAATTTAATTTAATTGGAAAAATCTGATATCAAAATTCATATAATGTAATGTGACTGCAGCGAACGTGCAAACAGATCAACTGCAGCACCGAAACCCGTCGTTGCCTCCCAACAGGCTAAGAAGGCCAAAACGGGATTAATGAAACATCAAAAGATAAAAGAAACAAAGAAAGAAAAAAAAGCCCGATTAAGACCAAACAACAAAAAAAATTTATATATATAAATAATTTATTAAAAGTAATGATAAATATGTTTCAAATTGCTCTATATGCATACAGTTAAAAAAAAAGAGAGTTCGTAATCTGTAATGTTGTCTTCCGATGTTCAGGCAGTTACTAATCTCCTCTTATGAACTAAGTATATCGTCATGAATAATCCAAAATAAAAAAAATAATATGAAGAAACTTCAGGACAAAACTTTCTAGCCAAGTGCTGGCCCTTCTTCAGGCCAAAATACAAACTGGAAAATTTCCAGCAAGAATAAATTAAATTGCTATCGAATCCGCGACGATTCCATATGGTGGCCTTCCAACTCCCCGGACCTGACTCTCCCAGATTTATTTCTTTAGATCATTGTCTACAGCATCATAATTCCACTGCCACCAGCCTGAAGAGTTGTCATTTGGCAGCAGGGGTCCATGAACTCGTGCTGTTTGCGCCATCATCTGATCCTGCCATCTGCATGATGGAGCAGAAAACGAGATTCATCGACTAGGCTACTTTTTTCTACTCCTCAAGTGACCAAGTACGTCGTTCCTGGGCCCATAATACGCGCCTTTTCTTATTGTTCTCTGATACCAAAGGTACTCTTGATGGTCTCCTGCTGCTAAATCCCATCCTTTGCAAAGTCCGTCTCGTTGTGCACTGGGATATGCTTTGTGTTCCACCTCCATTGAATTCAGCTGTAATTTGTCGTGCTGTTGCCCTTCTGTTACTGCGGACTATGCGTGCTACTCGCCTTTCACCTCTCTTGTTCACTAGCCTTTTTCGACCAGAATAGTCTTTATCCGTTGAAGTTTTTCTCTCAACTGCCATTCTCAACATCCAAGATACTGTTGGGCGAGAAAAACATAAGAGAGTCGTTGTTTCAGAGATACTAGCACAGCTCTTCTTGCACCAACGATCATCTCTCTTTCAAACTCACTTAAATCTTTCGTCTTACATATTTTGACATTAACTTCCGTGATAAATACGTGTCCGAAGCTGAGCGTTCCTTATATAAGCAGCTCTGCGTTGATACGTCACCCTACGTCACTTTCGGATTGGTTTACTTTCATATAAGGAGTATTTCTAAGTTTTTGTCTACTGAGTGTAGAGTCATACATTTGTAGATCGCCGTTATATCTTGTGGTCAAATATAGAACTGTCAACTATTCATCGATAAAGAAGATAGCGTCTTCGAAGTGTACATTCGTGGCTCCTTATTAAGACCGAAAGGTGCTTTATGCTATTAATGTGGGGAAACGTGTCTGTCTGTCTGTCTACCCATCCGTCCGTCCGTAACTCTAAAGGCGCAGACACACATGCACGGTTTACATCCGACTAGCTGTCGCATGCGACTCTGGAACGACTACTTCCGGTCTCAAACGGTCAGTCGTAGGAGTCGTGCGACTAGTTATTCCGAATTCAGCTCTGTCCGATTTTCACGCGACTTGTCGTTCACGATGACCAATCAGGTTGCGAGAATATACACGATTAGCATCACGGGAAGTGATCGCTCTAGATGCAAAAAAAGAAAATGCAGGCTTCCATGGAAACTCCATGTGCAAATAAATTTATTAGTTTTGATTAATAATAAATTGTATTTTTGACGCGTAATCGAATCCATTTTGGCGGAATTGATTACAGTTTCCTGTGTGACTGCAGCGCTATCACGGACACAATTTGAGTTAAAATGCTTGTCGGTTGAAAGTCGTGCCCGCCGAAGTTGGAAATGTGTGTTCTGCTTGGTCGCGTACACTTTGGTATCGCTTCAAATCGGATGAAAACCGTGCGCGTCAAAGTCGGGTACGTGTGTTGGCACCTTAACTCCTCCAAGGCTATAAAAGATTTTCAAAATCTGTTTTCGTCAGTCGATGAATATGGTTCATGGCACGAACCAATCACAAATATCATCTAAATCGGTTCAATAGCACGTGCACAAATGGTCATTCCTTAATGGTTTATTAAAAATTTTATTAGTGGATTTGTGGTTTTTGTACATATTTAGTTTGTCCACAGTATTCGGCATTATGCCATTTATACGGTTAAATTCACTGAACTGAACGCTTTGAATCTAAAGTATTGGTGTTTTCGGAATCACATGGATATTTCATGTACAGTCATCAATAGGAAATAATCCACACATGAATTTTACTCTTAAGTTTTACCGTTTCAATATTAATTTATTTTTAATAAATTTAGAGTTAACATTATTAAGATTATTAAATTTAAATAATTATAATTAAAAAAGCTATTAAAACAACACATTAGCATGAAATGTAATATTAAGTATTAAACTCGTGTGGATTATTTCCTGTTGATGACTGTATCTGAACAAACCTTGCTAATTCTTTTTTTTTTTTTTAAGCATAAGAAATGCGCTTTTTTGTATTTTTTAGGGTTCCGTACGTCCGAATGAAAACACGGAACCCTTATAGTATCATTCCTGTGTCTGTCCGTCTGTCACAGCCAATTTACTCTGAATCTACTGGACCGATTAAGTTGAAATTTGGGACACATATGAATTTCTGTGACCCAAACACAGACGTGTAACATAAATAAATGAATTCTGAATATGGGGTCAAAGTAGAAAATTAAAAAAAAAGTTTTGCAAACTGTACCCTGTGACATACTAAATGTAAGGGCTTATTGTGAGTATCTCAAATATATTTTTTTATAATTTTAAAATAAATATTTTTAAAGTTATTTAAGAAAAAAGATGAAAAAATTGACCATTCCCCCAACCTTATTTCCGAAACTACTGAGCCTAAAAATTCGAAAAAAAATACAGGTAATAGTTCTTTACTTATAGATTATAGGAAAACCTATAAGAAGTTTATGGTCTTAAAATAACATGGTAAATCTCTCAATATTGTGCTATCGGTCAGTATCTTCAGCTATTCCTGAAACTGAAACTGTTTTGTTCAAAATAAAAATTAGAAATTAAAAAATATAAATATAAAAAACGTAAATACATTAAGAATAAAAGAAATATAAAATAAAAGAGTTGTTTTCTTTAATCATCTTAGATATAAAATGCTGACTCCACCTGCTCCACAGTGCCGAGCAACAATCTAACCTGTATTGTTTCCGAGGCTAACGAGAAAGACAGGCTCCGGCCGAAGCCGACGCGATATAATCAAGCCGTGGCACTGATTTTGTGACACCATGCAAACAGATGGATTTCGTGACGTCTTCCAAAATAAATTTAAGAACAAAATCAGGATATTTAAAATTTAAAGTAAAATGATTTATTAAAAAAGTAAATGACCCATGTTTGGCATTAATGCATTTTATTCTACTGTATTTATTTAGTTATCTAAAATACAAAATTCATATTTAAAATACGTCACGAAAACCTATGGGATTTCAACAATGCCAAGTGACGTAGTGCCATGGCTTTGTATCACGGTCTATAGATATTCATGGTCATCGAGCTTCGGCCATTTTCCATTGTTTCGAGAAGCTAAGGAAAACAGATCGCGCCAGGTGCCGTATAGATCGCACTATTCCCGACCGCAACCTGCGATAGAGATTTTCATTGAAACTGAATACGAAAGTAAAGTTTCTGTCTGCCGATAGGGTGGCGCTGCAGGCGCAGTTGGGCAGATTGTACATGCAGCACCACTTTTCAATAGAGTTCCCGCCATACCGGGAGCTAGAAACTTTAGCTTCATTTTAACAATGGAGCTCGATGACCATGAATATCTATAGACCGTGCTTTGTATAGATCGCGTCGGCTTCGCTGCGGCCCTGAAAAGTCACCTGACCAAGATAGGTCTAGCAACCTTCATTGTTTCCATCTTGGATTTTAACAGTCGGTCTTTTTTCGTTTGTTTCCATCTTGGTCAGGTGACTTTTCAGTGCCGGAGCCTGTATTTCTCGTCAGCCTAGTATTGTAAAAACACATCGATTGTTAAATTCCGAATAAATACTTGACGTCATAGTTTTTTTACTCGCAGTTGGCTACGTTTTTTACTATATCTATTATCATTAAAAAGAATTCGCGCTAGATTAAATACAGTAGTAAAATCAAATTAAATTAAGTAATTTTAGCTATTTTAAATTATTAAATTAAATTTAAGTTTTATTTAAATTTTAATAAAAACCAATTGAGAATGTGTGGTACTGCATTACCAAAACGATATTAATGAATTAAAAAATCATTACTGTATTCGCAAAGTCGGTCGTTCCGTCATCACTTTTTCCATTTCTTTAATTTTGCCTTCACATTCTGATAGAGTTTAAAAATAAGTATAAGTTTTAACAGGCATATGTGTCCTATCTCTTCGGGAAGAGGGTCAAAATGACGGTTAATCAGCGACTTTTTTACGATGAAAAATAGGAAAGAAAATTCCGCAGCCCGGGATCGAACCAGGAACCTTTGGCTCGGACCGCCAACGCGCTAACCAAGTCTTTAGACAGTCTTGGCTCGGACCGCCAACGCGATCTAACCTTTAGACTTTTTTACTTTTGACAGTCCTGTCGCAGACGATATTTTTAAAATAAAATTGAATTTACAGTTTGCACTGTTGTGGCAACTGTCGTACGACGGGCGTTCAAATAAGATCATAAGCAAGTAACATAGTTAACATTATCTATCGGATGCTCGGATCGGTACGTAAGCTTTGTCAGATGCGAATTTTCACGATTCGTAATAACACCACGAACTAGGGAAGAAAGCCAAACTCTGTTTTCAAATCTATCTTTTTCCTCATTCTCATCTCAGGTAATATTATGAAAGAGTGCAATCGCGTGTGCTAGCGGCAGAAATAAGAATCCTGAAAGGCGTGATATGTATTACCTTACTACACAGACTGCACAGCAGCACAATAAGTGTTTAGTCTTTGAGCCGCTACTTCACCACACAGGAAGTTCTCTGTTGCTTTGGTATGGCCACGTGATGCTACAAATAGGTTATAGTAGGCAGTTGTTTTTTCCGTTCCGGTGATTATGTAAGATATCAAGGGGCTGGCCTAGAACCAGGTGACTAGACAACATGGAAAATCTGACTTCGTGTCGCTTGGGGACACGCGCCTGATAGCGAAAGATCACGAGCGCTGGAGATCTCCAAAGGGCTCCTGTGCCCGCGACCCTAAAGGATAAGCAGTTTTGAAAAGTAAGTAAGGACATATTCTTCAGCTATTTTGACAATATCGCTTTCATATTGACAGCAATTTTTTTATTTTGGCAATCGGGTCAATTACCGATCCTGTCACAGACGACATTTCTTAATTAAAATCGAATTTTTAGATTCTGCTACTGTGGCAGCCGTCATACGACAGACTTTAATACTAGTTTTTTTATTTAAAGTTAAAATCGTAATATTTTAGTACAAAAACAAAACCGCTATTAGATGGCGATAGTGGCACTGCAGGAAAAAGAAACCCACCCAAAGTATAGCCTTACATTTCGTCTTTTCTGTCGTAGTAAGGTTATTGTGTTCAGTTATTGTATAGTTATCTATTGGATAGTGGTAGGTATGTTGAGGAAGATGTCGTGGAGGAGTTTAATTCCTTACTTAGAGTAGTTCATGGGTGTGAAAACCTAAGTGTTTATGAGATGATAATAGACGAATTAGGCTAGAGAGCTCTGCCTGTTGACCCGAATTCTAAATTTCGGATGTCTCCAATTCAAAGCATTGCGGATGTCTCCAATTCAAAGCATTGTGGATGTCTCCAATTCAAAGCATTTGATGTTCGATTCTTAACCATATATAAATCACTAAAATGCCTTCCGAAAATGATACATATAGTACCGTTGGAACTTTCAATGCTAAGTTATGGCACGTAATATATCAAACAACTTGTAACAACGTGTCATGAGTAAATATAACGCTTAAATGATGATAGTGGGAATTGGTTTAATAGCAAGTGCCCTTATGGTACCATATATCATATGATACCGTTGGAACTTTCGTCTTTATAGGACTGGAAACATCTAATCTTGATCAGTTCATTAATCCACAGTTATGGCCGACAAATATTGGCATATAACCCTATTATGGAAAAACCCCACAATTTGGCGAGGATTACTAACAATTAAACAGATCGCCGGAGGGCCTAGTACGCACATCATCCCGACAATCCTTGAATAGTGGTAATCTGATTATTTAAATCCTAGATCCCTAACCAACAAATTTGACGACTTCCGACTTCCTATTGTGATCAACGAAATACAAATATAAGATCATCACAGAGACAAGGCTCACGGCCAATCATATGGATAATATCTTCAGGATACAGGGATATCATCTCTATCTCGTGGACCGTGTTACGAGAGGTGGTGGAATAATTACCTATGTCAAAGATACCCTACAATCACAGCTTGTTGTATCTATCAACGATTCTGGCCTAGAGATATTAACAATCAGGTTCGCCAATATCTCCAATATACTTGACCACAATTTATCGTCCAACGTATATTCGAATGGCGGAATGTGTTGCTAATTGGCTCACCTGCATAGCAGTGACCTGAACTTGGTGATTGGAGATTTTGTTTGTGACTAGCTGCTACCCACGACTTCTTCCGCGTTAAGGCCACGCAAAATAAATTCTACGTTTATCGTCCCCGCCCGCCCGGAATTTTGCCGTTTTTAATTTTTTTTAGAGGAAAAGAAAATCCGCCCGCTCCACTTTCCATCCATACAAAAAAATTTGTAAGCACAATGTACTGAACATACTTTCGGTGATATTGATGCTGATGACATATTCGTGAAATTGAACCTCACCTGCAGCTCTCCTACTGAGATTGCCTTATTAATCCGCTAAATATGATAATGTTTGCTATCACTGTGAAAAAAACGGACAGTTGCCGATTTGTAATCTTGTGTGTTGCAGACAAAAAGCAGGCAATTAATTGCCGTGGTCATTCTTTCATGAAGCCTGTATAATTTCTTGAAATAAATTATTTAACACATTCTGTATGTCTTGTAAACCTATTTGTATTGCTGTTTTGATAATTGAATACTGTTACTGGCTCACAAGAAGCGTCACATTGTTTTTTTTCCAGAATACTGTAGGGTACAAAGCTCTTAACAGTGCCGTGGAATAAAACTAAATGCGACAGTCTTTGTGGACTATAGAGGTAGTATATTAAATTTATAATGTAACTTTTATTGTGCTTTTAAAAAAATTTAAAGTTATTAAAAGAAATGCCTACTAAAATTTAATAATGCTTTTAATTTAAAACAGTACAAGTTTTTTACATGGCCAGTTCAATTTTCGGTTTACAAACACAGTATAAATTGTAAAACAATAAACGTGGAAATGTGCTTAATTTTTACTCTGAGCCGGCTGGCTTTTTAAAAGGAAAAATAAACGGTATAAAATTATTGGTGGTTGCTTTTATTAAACTACTAGTATTAAGGCCTGTCATACGACGGTGCCACAACAGGTGAATCTTTGCTGTAAAAGCTATTTTAATTATAAAATTTCATCTGTAATAGGACTGTGATAATTGACAGGACTGCCAATAATAAAGTCGCTATCAATATGAAAGCGAGACTGAAAAATGTTTACTTTCTTAGTTTTCAAACCTGGTTATCTGATAAGGTATGCGAGATTTTCTGCCATCAAGCGCATGTCCCCAATAGTAATCTAGCCATCTTGTTCTAGGCCGACCCCTTGGAAAGAGCAAATGTCTAAGAAAGAGTTTGTGGCATCCATGCATGTGGCCATACTGAGTCCTCTCAATGCGGAGAAGTAGCGGCTCAACCCCTAAAGACTGCCTTATTGTGATACTGAACACCCTAACAGGGAACATCTGCCACATGTTCAGCATCTCTCATTTAGGCACTCTCTCGGTCATTACTATGATCATAGATGAGAATGGGGACAAAGATAGATTTGAAAACAGACAGCTTGGCTTTCTTTCCTAGCTCAACTTTATTACAACGGATCACCACAGTTCGCGTCAGAGACAGCTTACTGCACCGATCCGAGCATCCAATAAATAATGTTACTGTACTTGCTTTTGATTTATTTCGAAAGCCCAAGATACGACTGTAACCGCAACAGTGGAAACTGTACAGTCAACCGTTGATAACGAGACCCTGAAGCAGCCAGTCTATTGATGAAAATAGGTGAGCAGAGTGAGGAGGGACGTTGCACATTCTTTGCTTATGTGAAGTGAGCCATGAGGAAACAACCCCTCTCTTTCTCCTTCCCACCCATTTTCATCAGTGGACTGGCCACTTCAGGGGTCTCGTTGTCAGCGGTTGACTGTAAGTCTGATTTTATTTTTAAAAAATTTCATCTCTGACAGGACAGTGATAATTGACAGTATTACCAGTAGTAAAAAAAAGTCACCGTCCATATGAAAGCGATACTAACACAAAGTGTCCTGTTACAATGTGATAAAGTCATTTTTGTCAATTTGGCAGTTATAACCTACAACTGTTAGATATAAATTTTGCTCTTCAGTGAAAATGGGTCGTTGTGCTCTTTTTTTTTTTTTGCATCCATTATTGCTCAATTTCTTCTCGATAGACCGTTTTAAGGGCATATTGCAGACAACTATAATTACTATTACTAAAAAAAATAATTTTTTTGTCCTCAAAAAACGCATTGTTGCATGAATTGTTGCATGAAAATGAGTTTCGCTTGGTTAGGTTTGAATACCATTGTTGTAGCCATTGGTTTAACGGATTTTTTAATCTTAATCCACAGGGTGAGGCATTTAACCTGGAATTTTCGAATATCTCGAAAAAAAGCATCCTACGAAAAAAAGTCCGAAATCAAAAGTGAATTACTTCGCCGGAGAAATTCATGGGGCGGAAAATTAGCCCCCTTTCCCCCTTTGTGAGGCGGGGGGCAGGAGATAACTGTGAAATCTTAAACAAGAACCGCTATATTTAATGGAATTTTCAGATTGTACACAGCATTTGAGAAATGTTTTATTCTTGATGTTTTT